>CM014095.1:24919239-25081739 GCA_004119915.2 Collichthys lucidus
TGAGAAGATTGTAATGCTCGTGCAAGAATAGTGAAGCTACTGCCCGGAATAAACGTCTAACTTGGCTCTGTCCAAATGTAAAAAAGTCATTAATTAACCAGTTATATCTAAGAAAGTGTCAAATTAGTTGTTTTACAGGCGGTTAATTGTCTAACATATTGGTTGCTATGACTAGTTGCTAGGCAACCAATAGGGATGAAATTAGCTATTCCGTTACCACATCTGCCCCCAAAAAAACAGCTAATTGATGTTTTTACATGTTGGGTTTGGGTAATTTGAACAAATGAGTCACAACATAGTTGTTCTAACTAATTATTGAACTCTTTACGTAACAGAGAGTCATGTAAACAAAACTTTTATGGTTTTTTTTGTAACCATAGCAACAAATTGTATTGCCAAAAAGGTATTTCTCATATTAACTATCCATAAAAAATGTTTTACCAATGTTTACACTCAGCATTATGTGGTAGCTCCATATTCACCCGTACAATTTAAGCGTGGTATCAATCTTCTCGTCTTTAATCTCTCTAAAAGTGAATGTGTATTTTCTGAAATGTCAAACTTTTCCTCGAGGGAGAATGGGTAAAAGTGCATGGGAACAGTTTCAAACACAGTGACAGGATGCAGAGGTATTCATCCAGTCACCTGCTGATCAAGCCGCCCTGTGACTGTGGCTGAGCGGCGTTTCAATCCCCGCGTCCACACAGAGCTTCGACTGAGTGCTCCCTCTGTCCGTCACACTCCCTCCCTCACACGCCTCCCTACTTCAGGAAGGAGTCGAGCTTTCGCTCGATGTTGGCAAAGGAGTCGGCGCCCATGTAGTCGATCTGGCCCGCTTCCCAACGTTGCTTCCTCTCCGCTGATGAAATCTGTGGCGGAGGAGCACTGACGGGTGCCGGGTGCTCTATCACGTGTTCGTGAAGCTTCACCTGTGTGACGACAGAGAGAGAATTCAATGAATCATTCAATGTTGCTGAAGCAATACTTTAAAAAAAGACGAGTTTCCGGCTGAACGCGCTTTTCCACCTTTAAGACACAATCAGTACATGCAGGTGTTTCGTCAGGTAAGTCAAAGTGCAAAGAAGAGGTTTTGCAACTCGCGGCAGATAAGAGTTGAGTAACATGAAGAAAGGAAAGGTAAAAGCAAAAGGAGGCGCAGTAACAGTGTAAGAAGAACTAGTAACAGAACTAGTAACAGAACTTTAAAGTTTTTTTTTTTTTAAGTTTTAAATCCAGGTTAAAAACGTTTCTCTTTTTACATGCTTATAGCTGAGCTCTTTTTAAAAAAAATTTAAAGAATTTTAATCCAGTGATTCGTTTAATGTTTTAAATTGTTTTTCAAATTTGCTGTTTTATTGATTTTAAATGACATTCTGATGTTTTTAATTCAATTTTCTTCTCTTTTTATTTTTTTTATTTCTATTGCTACTGCTCGTCTTAATGTCAAATGTTTTTCCTTGCCTCTGTAAAGCATTATGAATTGCCTTGTGTACGAATTGTGCTATACAAATAAACTTGCCTTGCCTAGTGTCCAATCATTAAAGATCCCTACCGGACATTCACACAAACTTTACATCTTCATCTTCTCTCGATAAACATGCACTCAAAAATAAGTTTAAATTTCATTTCTAAAGTTTAACTGCTGGACAAAACATGTCTCATACTTCATTGAAAACTTGTGTATTAGACCACTGTGACATCACAAAGTCGTGCTAGTACATACACGTACAAACCAATCCGAGTTGAGTAACGCGGGAACACAAATTTTAACTTTAACTTACAAATGAACTTTTGGTTTTGTTACTACATCTCATGTGCAAGTACAGGTTTTGTCAGTTTTTTTGTTTTTTTTTGACCGAACTATTTCACTACTGCCCTGTTACAACAGGCAGAGCGGCAACTTCCTGCTACTGTGGAAAGTGCTTGGTTGTCCCAGTCACGACTGGGAGGAGTGGAAATACCGGAAGTGACTAACACAAGTTTTGGCAACGCATCGGTGCAGAGGAATGTGGAACCATTTGACTTTTTGTTGTTACTGTGACAACTGAAACGAGCCAGCGATTTTTTATCTGGCGCTGAAGAGGGGGAGGGGAAAGATTCGATATGTGGCGGCTTTCACCAGCGGATAAACCATCAGAGAATCATGCATTTTAAAGGGAAAGGAGAGGTGACCTCGCAATTAAAGGTTTCGACACAGTCGGGACTATTACGCAACAGACAGTGCATCCTCATTCATGCCTCAACGCATGACGTACCTCCTCGTCCTCGTTCGCCTCCGCGAAGCCGCTGCTGAAGGGAGTGTCGCCGTAGGCCCGCTGCATTAGAGGTAGCACGGATTTGGCGTACAGCTGCCACCACATGAGCAGGTAGTCGGGGTGCAGCTGGCACAGGTCAGGGGATGGGGATTGACCTTTGACCTCGCCCCTCTGAGCATCGTAGGAGTGGTGCCACGGCTTCACCTTGCCCAGGAAGTGCACCACCTTGGCATCGTGGCCGTACCTGTGAAAACACGGCAGGGGAAGAGAGAGTAACTTGAGATTACTGTCTCTAGTAATTCCTAATTGGACAAGTAAACTCTGTATACGTTGCAACTAACCCGAGGATTAGTTTAAATACTAAACCTACTTCGGTTTCTTCCCCCGTCTGATATCTTTATAGTGATGTTGCCACGTCCCTTACCCCACTATTTTAATAATAACCTGTAAGCAAATACATGAAGCCACAGCAGCTCCTCCTTTTTGGAGGCAGGTGTGTGTTGGGCACCCAACTACAGACACGCATGCAAATGCACAACCTTTGAACTGACCTCAGATAAGCTTTATCTACTGTAAAAACACCCTGAAGTTTCACAAGGAAAACGACAGAATCAGGACAATAAGTGAGCCCGTGAACACGTGTGTGTGTGTGTGTGTGTGTCTGTGTGTGTGTGTGTGTGTGTGTGTGTGTGTACTGACTGTTTGAAAGCTGGCAGGTAGGAGTAGATGGCGATACTGCTGAGGTTGTAGATAAAGGGGAGGTGTTTGGAAATGTCTGCCGTCGCCCAGGTGTTAAAGAAACTGTTGAGGACCCCCTGATCTCCACCTGCAGAAACAGACACACACACAATGCAAAGAATAAATAGATTTTGTTATAAGACACAAAGCAAAGTACAATGTAACGATTCTGCACTTATGAATTAAACTTTTTATTTTTAGGGAACTTAAAGTGTTGATGGATTTGTGAATGACAATACACCGCATGGCGAAATCCCTGCACATAGCCACAAGCAGACGTATGTGACCACAATAACAGCAGACAGAGAAATCACAAAATTAGAGTGGGTCAACACAGGTGTTACTGATGATACTAATTCAGGCCCCGTTCCATTCAGGTCAAACTACAGTCAGAGTGCTGCTGTGGTCCATGTCGGCTCACTGGACGCTGCTGTGATCATACCTGCGGTTGATTTTCAGCGAAAACATCCTGTGCAGTCTTTGTCTTTTGGTTCACATTGACATGTCCAATGACAACCGATAAACAAAAGTGTAAAATAAAGTCATATACTCTATATTTAATTTGTTTTAATCAACTCCCTGTTAGAGAGTTAAGTGGCCATGATTTATCCGTTCTGGTGTCCCAGCCAGCAGAGTATTGAAGATTGACACTTTTATCACACCCCTCCCTCAGGATGAATTATGATGATATGCACAGACTAATATGTATTATTAATTATATTAATAAACTTCACAATCAGCCTCAGCTGTGCTTTGCGTTTAGTGATAATTAGCAAATAGGAGCATGCTACCACCCTTAATTATTAAAAAAACAGCTTATATGGAGTGTTATGTTTGGGTTTGTGGCTCTTGATGGGTAATATAAATCTCCATTACTAAGTCATGATGGTTGATGCTCGGTTATGTCCAGTGATTTAGTGCTCAAATTTGGATTGTTGTGCGTCATAAAAGACGAAAAATGGGCTGCTCACACTATCTGATGTAGATTAGACAAGTTACGGTAAGAGCTCATTATCGGTCACGATCACAGTTTTCTTTTTAGTTTTTCATGCATAGGTTTCTAAATAACTGCGAGATATCAGATGTCAGTTACGTTTGCGATCAGCTCGATTCTTTTTAACAGCTCTCTGGTGTGTATGACAATAAAGTCTTTGTACTTGGTGAGAGCCATTATTTTTTCACTGCCTGCCATAGATCCATTCTACTTTATGCATCATGAGCAGTCACATGGGGGTAGAGGTGTTTGGGGAAAAATAATACAAGCCAAACTTGTAGTGATTTCCCTGACAAAGCAGAGGGATATGGCATCGCCTTGTGTAATGTTTACAGTACACGTTGTTGACATTAGATCTGGCAATACGAGTAATCCAGAGCTGCTTAAACGTAGTCGCAGACATGCAAGATGAAGATATCTTGCTGGGATGTCTAAAACATTCGGAGTCTCACCGTCGAAGCTGCCGTTCTCACTGCAGAACGCGAGCAGCTTCTCGTGCGTCTCGTTGGACGGCCTGAAGACAAACACGCCGGAGTTGAAACAGTCCGGCCAGCCAGGATCTGGCGCTGCGGATAGTTCCTCTCTCTCAAAGAGTTCATCTATATTCGACAGCACCTGAACACATTCAAATGAGTGTCACTTCAAATCAGACATATCGAGTTTCATCTATCGCATTTGCACAATAGTCATTTGCTGCAGAAACATGAACTTCAGTTATTATTTGTCATGTAGCTGAAATATTATATCACTACATTTTTTTTTCTTCTTGTTTTCTCACCAGCGTGTCTGCATCCATGAACACACACACGCTGTATTGTGTCAGAGTCCAGCAGTGCAGTTTGGTGAACGTCACCCCGAGGTCGGGGCGCTTCATCATGGATAGATGAGCCGCGTCTCCAGAGTCCATGACGTCCACCACGGACACCTCGTCAAAAATAGAGCGTAGTGCATCTCTACGACAGAGACAGTATGATTCACGTCAGTGTGCGTGTTTGGGATATGATTTGTGTCTGAATAACAGCTCAGCGGTGTGTGTTACCTGCATGGTTCTGCAACATGAGGTCCTACGAGTACGACCAGCTTCCTGGTGGTGTGGTGGTTTCGTAGCGACTGGCCGAGGACCATCGCCCCCTTGGCGTAGCTGTCATTTGTGGCCAGCGTCACAAAGGCTTGGTCTGCTTGGAGAAACGCACAAACACACACTCCTCAGTTATATGACAGGCATGACATCACACATGAGTGTCACCATTTTACGTCTCTTTCGACTTCGGGATTGCATTGAATGTATTACGGATTGTCTTTATTAGAATAACCAGGGCTGTTTGAAACATAATTTAAAAATTTACTTGATTACTTGGCTTTATTTCTGTGTAGAATATGATCAGAAACACAAAATCTGTGACACTTTTAGTGAAGCAGACAGCCACAATAGGCCCACAACAGCCGTATGACTCATTTATTTGGGTTTAATTCCAGTCTAATCAAAGACAAAACGTCGAATGTGGATAGTTTATACAAGTATAGTCACCAAATGAATTACACAGTGATCTAGTTACAGCTTTCCCCCTGTTAAATACAGCCAAACTTTGTGTTGTGTTAAAACCAAGCAAGACAATTCATCACAAGCACCAGGGCTGTTTACATTCATGTGCAACAGTCGCTTAAACATCAGGCAGAAACTGGCAACGTTAAGGAAACTCTCTTTGCATACTGCTTTTGTTGTTAGACTTATATTCTGTGCTACAGCGTTAATGGATGACCTAATAATCGTGCTGTAATGCAGATAAGCAAATTAAAACCACTTATGTAATCCTTCATTATTTCCTGTTTTTTTGTTACCTCAAAAGACGTCCTAAGCTCAAACTAACGTCGCTTTCATCTCTTAAATTTGACAGTGAACTACATTAAATCCGGAAACATCAAGCAAACCCTCACATACACTGTTCAAACTGCACCAGTGCGTTCGCGATTCATCAGCAGGCCTGTTATGTGAATGTCAGTGTCCGATGAGTCCCCTCATGCATGCAACAGCAGGGGGCACACTGTGTTGCTGCTCAGCACAAAGTGGGCCCAGAGCCAGCAAATAGTATTCATCAAGCTCAATGTGTGTGTGTGTGTGTGTGTGTGTGTGTGTGTGTGTGTGTGTGTGTGTGTGTGTGTGGCCGCGTTGTACGACCGCTTCAAGGAACTATAAGTGACTATCAAAAGACCGTGAGGCCTGACGTGCCTACAGGAAGCATGTGTTGTGTTCCCACACACAGAGTTATCTGTGTCTACATGTAACCTACATGTGACCTACCTTTGGAACTGACGTGTTGCAAAATTATGAAGAAGGATGTCTATGAATAACACATCCTGGTAAAAGAGTTTGAAATATTAGTCGAGGGCGATAATGGTGCACAGATTTTAAAACATAATGAGGAAAAATCGTGAGAAAATAAACATTTATTTATACTCTGATGTCAGATCTATTGTTGTATGCACATATAATGCTTAGATATTATGTAATGTGTCCATTAAGAACATATAAACACTGTTACCAGTATGTAATTTAATGTTTATAATATTACTGTCATCAAATCTTTATTTACTAAAACTGAAACTAAGTTTTTTTTCTCCTGACCACATTAACAGTTCATCATAAGTGTGACATTAGTAGTAGTGGGCTACACACTGTGGAGCACGTAGGCGCTGAGAAACAACTAAGTCAATTAAGCCACATTAAGGCAGGAAGTTCAGAGTGTCTTCTTTGAAAAAATAAAAGCGCACATGAGCTATAGAATAAAGTTTAAATTAGTTATATTTGGATCACCTTCAAATTCAGACAGAAGTTCACTTTTTTCAAACAGGTGTGCACAAGACCGACGCTGTGCATCCAGTAGTGATGGGAGAAAAACAGTTACATAACATGTTTTATAACGCTTTATGAAACACACTGTCTGTGCATTATGTAAGTGTTAGGGCTAACTTTTATTTTTATAGATGAGTTTATCTGCAGGTCGTTTTCTTTGCTTATTTGGGTCATTTGTGAGTTTAGTAGCATAGAGGACTACAAAAAGCAGCAGATCTTCACACCAGAGAAGCCAGAACAAGTTAAATATTTATTTTCTGGTGATGAAATAATCAATAAATCGGGCCGTTCTTTCAGTTTGAGATCAGGATTTTTGGAAATAATGTATTTATTACATGTAAACGTGCTTTAAACTGAAATACTGAAGTTGCGGGTGTGACTTTAAGGGAACGGTTATAACAATATGCTCCATCTCTTCTCTTTCTACGAGTTAAAGAGTAAATTAATATAAATCTCTGTGCTGTAAATGTGAATCTACAGCCGGCAGCTGGTTTTCAGTCTCTGACCTGAGCTCATGTGGCTGAATATGGTGAAATCGTCTGTTTTGGTGTAATGTAATCTGCACTTCCACTTTGACTAGATACTAAGATACTAATCAGACCGCCACATGATAAATAAAAAATGTTATATTTAGGAATATTCGGCATCTATTTGTTTAACCTTAAAATACTGACATTATAAATTACTTAATTTAAAATGTGATAAAATGACTTTTTAGGAAAATATATTTTGTTTTTCTTTCTTCAAAAAGCTTTAACTTTGAAATCTGTCAACGGATGTTGCTCTTTTAGTTGCTGACAACTTCACTTTGGTCCAAACCCGCTGCAGCAAAACTCATCAAATGAAACCATCTCTTAAAATGTGCACAGTATATGACTGCACCAATATTAAACCTGCATCTGTGTCCATATCATATAACAGCATGGGGAGTCACAGCTTATTATTATTATTATTTTTTATAAATTTGTATTATTGTGAGAGAACAGGTTCGTCCGGTCCCGGTTCTGGCAGGTGCCGTGTTCCGGTGTGAGTGTGTCGGATGTGTGTCCTCGGAGAGCCGCTGTGTGTTCTCACCTGACATGGTGCGCAGAGGAGAGTCCGCCCGGAGCGCGGGGGTCGTGGTGGCGCAGACGGAGGGTTTGCACTGCGGAGCGCAGAGCTTCAACAGCTGGGAGCACTTCAACACAGGAATTAAGCCCCACATTTTCCGGGTCATGTGATCAGTGACAGTTCATACACGCCCCCCCTCCTTCTTCTTTACTCTTTATTTCCAGTTAATCTGGATAAAATGCGTAAAATGATGCGTAAAAACATCCTTTATATATCTGCGGAGATGACACTGAAACCACAGAAATGTTTAGAGGCGATGCCACAGCGTGCGCATGCTCTGTTACAGGTGAAAGTACTGCATGTTTTACATTCTTATCTCTGTAAAAGTGCAAGTAGTTTATGCAAAAAAGGTCATCTAGATCTGCAAAGTGACTAATAGCCCTACAATATGAATGTATGAACAATATTTTCATTTGTTTTAATACATTTGCACCATAAACATGAAGCGACTGTCCTGAGAGTTTCAACTGGGTTCAAAGTATTTGCAAAAATAAACCTTTCAAGACTTTATTCATCTTTCCTGCATGACTTTTATTTAATGTTTTTAAATTTTGCCTCCAGTGCAATTTTGGGTCCTATGACAAAAAATTCTGTGCAGCTGTTGTCACCACATCTCTAGGACCCAACTATCCTATCCAAAGCTTTACATAACTCTAATTAAAGGCTTGCAACTGTTTTGCATCCTGTAGTTCAATACTAGTACTAGCACAATATTTACTGCTGGTGATTTGTACATGCATGTATGCAGTGCAGTTCACTGTTTGATGCAAGATTAAAAGCCACCATACATTTTTATTGAACTTTTTACTGCCCAAAACACAGAGCTAATTAATTTCATTATTATATTTGATATATATATACACTTAATCATGATGGGTTAATCATTTTATATTGGTGTTTACCTATTTTTTACAGTCCCTGGCCCTTGGACTTTTCCCCCCTACACGGCGCCCCTGCTCCACCTGCAAAATGATGAGATTGCACTTCCTCAGTTTGTGTAGTGTTTTGTTCATAGGGTGATTTTTTATGTTTTTTATTGTGAGAAGCATTTTGCGTCACATGTTTTGTATTAAAAGTGTGATGCACATAAAATTTGATGGATTGACTGATAAAAACATTGAATTTTAGGACGACGACGACACAAACAGCAGTGTGAAGTACGTTTACTCATGTCTGTCTCTACAGTTCTGAGGTACTTGTAAGTTCTTGAAATATTCTGCTATTTTTGCAAAGTGAAATATTCACTTCTGCCTTTGTTTGTTACTCTAAACCAAACAGCAATATAAAAAGTTCCAATCAGGTCTATCTCAGCTGGGTACAATATGACTACTGTCCTTACTAGTATCTTTCCCTCCCTATAATAAACATATTTTTACTTTTCTTAGGGGGGTCATCACAAGTTGTTTACATCATCTTCAGTTTGAGATACAGAGATACAGCTCAGAGCTGTGTGTAGAGTTATCAGTCATAAACATGTGATAAATATTGTGTCGTGTTTAAGCACCTATTCAAATCAAGTAAATTAGAATGCAGAGAGCACATCATGATTGAAGTATATGATCAAGTCATTCCCGTGCTGTATGATTGTTGCAGAATCTTTTGAGTTGACGTCGTTTGTTGCACAGATTTGGTGCAAAAAAAAATGTAACCATACAGTATATTGATACAAATTGTAAAAAAAAATCTCACACTGAGACGCTAAGACCTTGAGGAGCACCACAGAAAAATGCATGGCGTCATTTGGTATCAAAGACCTTTGACATTCTGAGGGTTTTTATCTGAGTACTGCATATTTTAGTGACTGGATGTGGAGCACGTCTCTACTGGCAGTCCCTCAGAAATGTTGTTACTGTTACACATCCTCTGAATTCATCTACAATAGTTCATTTTATACAGATATTCTAGAAATTACAGTTAATACAATATAAAAATCTGTGTGTTTGCGTCAGTTCACTCTGCTGATGGACTTCTAAGAAAACAGGAAGGTCACTTTTTACTCCACCATCTTAAGTCAGCACTGCCTCTGTGTGGTCGTGACTTCACATTACAGCCGAATGAAGCGTCAGGCCTGGACATGCAGGTGAGTGCAGGGATGGTATCTACTGAACATCCAGGACGTCCAGCTGTTAGCACGTTCAAAACAAAACAATGAAAGATAAAGTGTGTGTTTCCTCGCAGTGCAAAGTCATCCTCTTCACCAGAAGTTTGAGCTGTAATGTAATGAATATAACCTCAAAATTAAACATGAAAATAATTAAAACATTATCCGTCTTTATGATATACATTTTATATTTATATACATGATGCTTTAAGGACACACTACTGTCCACTGAGACGAGTATCGTCCTCTATAACTTCACCCCTGTGCGCAGATCTGACCAAATGAAATCTGTTTCTTTTTGATAACAGAGTTATATTCCATCTCATACTATAAAACTGTAACTTTATAGACATTGCAAGGCTTGATTTGGGCTTTTGTTCATGGAGATGTGAGTATTGTTTTTAGATTTAAATCCTTGTTCTATCTTGAAGGGGCTTAATCTCAGGCTTAAATTGGACTCTGCGTTAAATCTTGGACTAAGGTTAGGTGGTCTTGGCAGCAGCCAGTTTTTTTATTCAAGTGGAAATATTCTTTACAAAGTTCTGCTGCCTAAATTGTGGACCTAAAATGACTTATTGATGCTGGGATCTCGTTACGGATGGACGGAAGGATTGGTGACCGAAGGTGATGACGAATGGACACAGAAGAGGTGAGCAAACATCATCAGAGGCTCAAGAGTCTTAGAGCTTCTTCTTCTTCTTCTTCCTCATAGGTTTCTTTTAGTATTTGTCGCATTTGATCATCTGGATTTATTTTGTTGTTATTGGAAATTCTAGGCTGAAAAAGACTCAATCAGCAGAAGTATAATGATCCCTTAGATTAAACTTCTTCAACTCCAATAACACAAATACCTGCATTATTAATGCTCTCTATATAAACACAGGCTCTTTTATAGTCTGTGTCTTGTATGTGTACTGTGTGAATAATGCAGGAGGCTTATGAAAGTCTACAGCCATCACACCTAAAAACTGATCCTGGTTCAGGGTTCACAACCAAAACCATGGCTGGTAGTTCAAAGGCGGAGGTGGAGTGCTTGTCTGAGGCCGCTGATTACGGTAGAGAGGGTAACCGGAGATCACCTCAGAGTCACACAGTGAAACTGGGCTGATCAGGTGTCTGAGAAAGAAAGAAAGAGCTGAAAGGGGGGAGATGGAGAAAGATGGAGTCTTGGAGCGGTGAGGATTCAGACGCAAAATTTAGGTGAGCAGGTTTTAAAGAAAATGTCTTCAGTGTATGCCAGTCAGGGCGGTAGAGGTGAAAGGAGAGACAGGTAAAATAGAGAGAAGGACAAGGGTTAATATAAAACAAGTTGAAAGGAGGAGCTGGGAAACGAGAAGAAGGAAGGAAAGGCTCCAAAACTGATTCTGAGTCTGCAGCAAGCTGATTTTCTACTTTGGACCGGCCTCGCTCTGGACTCTGAGTCCTTCAGCCGGCCTGGGACTGAATGTAAGCTCTTTATTTTCTCTTGTTTCCTTATGTTACAGTTTGATTATCTAATACACTGTAGCTACAGAAAGATGTTGCCTGGTGGTCTCCTATTCTAAACAGTGTCAACCGACAGTGATTTAGAAAGAGACATAAAGGCGGAAAACAAAAAAAGCATAATCTCACTGGCTGATCATAAGTTTTAAAGTTTTGCTATGCATGGAAATAAAAGAAGTGCGTGTTTTCACTAAAGCGGCAGTGTCACTGTGAAGTTGGGCGGTTTAATCTAAGTGATGCAGTTGGCTCAGTACCTCAGGTTACAGAGCATTGTGTGGCAAACACAGGCCTCATGTTTCAAACATGTGCGGCAGAAATGCAAAAATGTGCAGCACGCTCTGGTAAAACAACATGTGACAAAAGACGTGACGACAGCAGGGACGCTGCTTCATTTCAGAGAAGATGCTACACTTCTACAAATAACAATGCAGGTTATTATTCATTTCATGTTTATTAATTTAAATTCTCCTTTAACTGATGATTGTTTCTGTCGTGAGCCGAGCCTGGTTTAATAATATTAACAGAAACATTTAGACATTTCGGGCAATATATAATTTATTTCTTGCAGGGACTTAAATAAGCGTATAATGTATAATGATAACTGTTCCACTCTGATAACTGTCTGTTGTAAATGTTAATGTTTCCTCTCAGAAAGGTAATTAAAACCAGTTATGTTATTTTTTTGTTATTAATAATTAAAATATAATGTGGCAAACTTTAAAGGCCATTCATTGTTGGTAAAGTCCAACTTGGTGTTGTAAAAGCAGAAATCAGATATAAAATCTCATTAATCAGTAATTATTTATTTATGGAAGGAGGTTAACCCCTGGTTTGCTTGGATTATATTTATTTGTTGTTGTTGTTGTTTGCTTAAGAGAGTGTTTACTTTTGCAATATATGTTCTAGTTATATAAAATGATCTTGGGAAACTACAAAGATGAGTTAAGTATGAAATTATCCATCTGACCCCGAGTGGACGTGTAACTAACCCTCTGAACCGTCAGAAATTGGCGATTGCAAATATGAAACCAGAGCCAGTGTGGCTTACTGTAGGTTGGCTAGGTCAAGCATCATAAAGTAAACAAGGAAACAATAAGCCACTCAAATAAAAAAGCTCACTAATTAATCTCTTATAACTTGTGTGTTTCATCCATCCAAGACTGTACTGGATCAGGTCTTGGGCAGGATCAGTGGAGACTTGAATGCGCCTGGACGAAGGAGAAGCTTCAACCATCTCTCTCCAAAATTACATGTCCATGCCTTGTACTGCATGTGTGTGTATCTGGGTTAAAATGCATGTAAATAAATAGAGTGTAAAAAAAAAATTCCCGTTCGTTGGATTAAGTTTAGTAAATATATCTTCTTCTTCTTCTTGACAGGAATGCAAATATATATGATTGTATTGCCCTTGTTAGAGTTTTACTTGTAATTCATATAGTACCTTCATTTTATTATCTTCCATTTCTATCTATTCAAAATATCTTGTGCAGACATTTTAGTGTCTCTTTGTGTTTTTTAAGTCAGATATGTTCACTGCAAAATAATTCCTGAGGAGACAAACAGATAGAAGACAACATGATGACACAGCTGAGGTGTTAAATGTTAACTGTCTGATTATGCCTCTCGCAGGGTCCGGGCAGACCAAAGGTCCACTCCTGGCTGACTCCTCCTAGAGAGAGATAACCAGCTGTCCAGCCTCTCCAGGATCCAGCTTCCGCTCTGCCCCGCGGTCTGAATCCTCGCAGAGCTCTGGAAGACTCGACTCCTGTAGCCAGTCCAGCAGGATCTACACCGAGAGGCTTAGAAGTGTAAGCCAGGGCTGACAAGGAGACACACAGACTCTTATGAAGGTATTTGTCTCTGTCTTGGTCTCATCTTCGTCGTGTTCGTTTGTCCTCAAGGAAAGAATCAGAGGGAGATTGTAAAACGCTGAGACTTCGAGGGTTTTATGAGGAACCTGAGGTGTGTTAATGTGACTGCATGTGCACGAACAGTCGGTGCAGAGTAAAAACATGTCACAAGGCGACCCTGCACAAATTCCAGTATATAACCCGACACTTTCTAATTGTTCTTCCGCCTTCATCCCATCTGTCTCGTCAGTCTCAGCTTTGGTTTGTTGTGTTTCTGGAAAAATACCATTATACACTCTGTTACTTGCACGTAGGTAGCTGTAAAATGTATTTATATTATAGTATATATTTATATTTAAGAGCAAAAACACTCATTGTGCAGTGAAATCCCCCCTTTAACTGATAAAGTATATGACTTTTATTAGTTTATTGCTGATCAGACCTGATTAGTGTGTCACCAGTCTCTGGGTCAGGACCCCACCCTTCAGATAAAGCTAGAGTCATTTCACCTTTTTGGACATAAAATCAATGATTAAAATGAAAGCATCTGAGAAGTTTAGAGGAGAAGTGTGTCTTTTATAAAACTGTTAATAATTAATAGATATTTGAAACACAGCAAGGAGCCCAAACTACTACTACACACACACACACATAAACTTTTTGTAGTTTTGAGGTCACAAACCAAAACGGCAAATCTTCCTCTGAAAACTAAAGCTGTTGGATGAATGTAGTGCATTAAGAAGTACACTATTTTCCTCTGAAATGTAGTGGGTCTAACGTAAAAAAAAAAATAAAGTACCAGTATCTATAAACTGCACTGAAGAACTGTTCTCTTGCAAATTCAGCTTCTTTGCATCCAGTTTGATCCAAAACTCTGTGTGTAAACGTCTCTGTTCCAGGTACAATAAGCAGAAGCCACCATGGAGAATCACATCACACAGATTTCCAGAGAGGATCTGGAAGATCTCCGAGATGCCTTTAATAAAATCGGTCAGTTTTTTGCACTTTTACACACCTCACCCTACAGCTGCATTGAGAGGGAGTCTCGTTCAGAGTAATAGTTTTCCAGCAGACCACAAAGTATGAACTCTTATGCAAGAGGTTTTTTTTTATTGCTCTGGTTGTTGAGTGTACATATGCACTTTGTATGTGAGGTTGTTTCAGATGTGATAGTTACATGTTATCAGATGCTATCAGTTAATTATGCTAAGTACACAATTACAAAATGTGCTGATGATAGTGAGAAATATAAATATGCCATATTATTTCCATATTACTATATGATTTACAAATGCAGGGCATGAAAGATAAGCAGTGAGAGCAGAGTGCAGATGATATATTTATTATACAAGGACAATCCAGGAAATAATGTTTAACATAACGCCTGTAGTCTGACACCACAAACAACAGCACACTCAAACAAAGACACACACAATGCTGGACCAGAACCAAAGATCAAGTCTACAGGTTTAAAAGTTAGAGTGACTTCTGTCTTTTTCTTTGATTTAGAAGTGAGAAACATTTATTCTTATCATTTATTTTTAGCTGCCAAAGTTTGGTTTTGTTTGAAAGTTAGAAACTCATCATTAGCGTTCATCCGACCCTCGACAAAATCAGATAGAGAAACTTTGAAGGTTAAGAAAGTAAAGTGCACAAACTATTATTTATGAGTCTGAAATCGTTTCAGATTCTTCCAGGCATAATTAAGGGAAATATACTGTATACTGTAATATGCACAATTACAGGATGGATATATAAATGTTTAGACCTCTCTTTTAGGGCGGTCCAAGTCTTAATTAGTCATATCTCTCCAATCGTCCTCCAAAAGAACCCTAAAAAAGTCCAAATATAAATCTGCTCAGTGGTTCTGTGAGGCTTTAATATAGCACACACTCACACACTTAAAAGTCTAATAACTGGCTTGAAGGTATTTTGCAACATAAGGCTGTATCGTGTCGTGCACATCAAACTTTGAAGATAGTTGAGGACAGTGCAGGGAGGTCAACATGTTTAATCTCCCCTGAGATTTTATGATATCATATCTAATTTGTTCTATCGAGAAGACAGATATGAGAAACACAACCGTTGTTGTTTAAACAAAAGAGTTTGGTGCGTCTATCACTGTCACCATCTTAGTTTCGGCATGTTGAAGTACGGCTGAGCATGACGGGAATGTCAGCAAGTATTTACTCACAAACAGGTGGATGGGATAATTTGAGATTTGTCATCTAACCAGATGATAACACTAAATAAAAAAATTAAAAGTCAGGGCCTTAACAAAGTTATTAAAAGTTCACCCTCTGGGGACAATGAGCGTTGGAGAGCCATTTAAGCGCTGGACCAACTGAGAGACGCCACTAACTGACCTCTTTAGGCCTTAAAAAGAATCCGAGGAGGTAAAATTTGGTTGATTTACTCAAAAATAAAACATAAAATCAGGCCGGCCAACTGAACATGCAGAAATGTGATATTTATCCATAGACAAGAATACATGTCAACATGTATGGAGAGCAAAGTTTATAGTTTGGGTTTAAATTAAATAGTAACTTTTTATTCAACAGCTAATAAAACTCAACTTTACTGTAATTAAAACTCTCTTTATCCTCCTTATAATCAGTACCAAATTATATCATATCTATTTCCTTAAAACAACTCTTCAAATCGCCCTATTAATAAAGCATTACCTGACTTATGTTGATTTTTTATTGTATGCAATTATTGGCAATAAATATTGGGCTAATACGTTTTATCAGTGAAGCAAATTGACATATATTTCTGTGTGTTTGTCTGTGTGTTTTAGATATTGATAACAGCGGCTACGTGAGTGACTTTGAGCTCCAGGAGCTGTTCAGGGAGGCGAGTTTCTCTCTGCCGGGGTACAAGGTGCGAGAGATCATGGAGACCTTCATCGCCGGGGACACCAACAAAGACGAGAAGATCAGCTTTGAGGAATTTGTCGGTGTAAGTTCTGATTGAGACAGTGAGAAAAAATGTATGGAGGTTGCTCATCCAAACACACACAAGGAAGTAACACAAGCCTATCCGTGTTCAGATCTATCAGGAGCTGAAGAGTAAGGAGTTCAGCCAGACGTTTATGAAAACCATCACAAGGAAAGATGGCATCCGCTCCTTCGGAGGAATGTCAGGGAACTCCAGCGAGGGAACGCAGCATTCCTATTCAGGTGCAAAGACATACACATATATCCATATACATCACCTAACATTACACTATACACTTTTCTCTTCTAGCAGGTTTCACATCATATCAGTTAATTAAAACACTGTGACCTGACTGAGACTTTATTATTGCTGCCAATATTTCTTTTATCATGCTTTATAGCATGCTTTATTTTGATAGCTGTTACCGTGCCGTTGACACGGTGCCGCTTCCAAACGTCGTCGTAATAAACGCAGGTCGTGCAGATGCCGTGGACTTTTTGAAACACCTTTTACAACAGCGTGTAGAAAAGTGTGCCAGAAGGTCAGATCAGACTAACTTTACACCCCAGGAAGCACATACACTCTGCACGTTGTGGGGTCATTGATATTGACCCCTATTTAGATTTCATAAAGGTTTAGAAGACACTAAAATGTAGTTTTAAGTGTTCATTAATGTATTTGTCTACAACTATGAATCCTCCTGTGGATCATAACTGACCATAAAGTAAAACACACACATTTGTAAGAATATAAAATATGTATAAATAAGAGAACGTTACAAATCCACTTTATTACTTTAATAAAACACTTCAAAATGTCCTTATAGCTGCACACAACTACATCATACTTTGTTATAAACAGTTTTACCCACATCAGTTAGTCTCCTTTTAATATATTTTTTATTAAACAGCATCCTAGAGCTCACGGTCACGTCTTCAAATGATGCTACCAATGATCCACAGCGAGGATTTTCAAATTATAATCGTGTTGCACGAGCTGGAATCGGTGACTCAGTTTTCTGCTTTACTGTTAAACAAAACGGACGTAAAGGCCACGGCAGCGTGGGTTTGATTCCTGCATGTCAACTTTCCTGTTCCTCCTCAGCTGCTACACTAGTTTTTCTGTTCAACTAATCGCTTCAGGTATAACATGTCCTGATGTGTGTGTGTGTGTGTGTTTAGTTGAGGAGAAAGTGGCATTTGTCAACTGGATTAACAAAGCCTTGGCGAAAGATCCAGACTGCCAACATCTGCTTCCCATGAACCCAGACGATGACAGCCTCTTCCGCTCTGTCCGTGATGGCATCCTGTTATGGTAACACACACACAGACACATGCAGCATACCTTCAAATCAGTGTTACCTCAAGCACCCACCTTTATTATTTATTAAGAAATCATTGCACATGAAAATAGAAATCCCCTCAAAGCAAACTTACAGAGTGCTGTGCGTGTAAATGATTTAGTTTTATCTTTGGAATATAACACCTAATTGACTGACAATCATAGTAAAGATTATTTCAGTTATTAGTGGCAACAAAGGTTAACGTATGAACCTGTTTTATTGCAGCGTTTATAGTTTTTCACATCTCTTCCTTGTTCAGTCTCTTTAACCTGATCGTGGACGCGGTATATTTCTGCAGCGAGGACAAACATTTGTCTTACGTCGACGTTTCAGACTCAGGCCTCGCTCACACGCCTTGTTCTCTTTCAGCAAAATGATCAACCTGTCTCAGCCTGACACGATTGACGAGAGAGTCATCAACACTAAGAAACTTGCCACCTTCAAAATGACAGTGAGTGATCCACAACATCCATACATCACAAACAGAAATCTGCTGCGCAGTGTCAGGCGTTCAGGGTAGAAGCGTCAGATCTGTCATAGCTGTATCATCAACTCAAAGAAAAAATATGCTCATTTGCTTGCCACGTTAGATGGGAAGATAGCTTAGCTCGATGACTGAAAACAGGGGGAAACAGCTCGCCCCGTATGCCCACCAGCAGCTCTAAGCCTCACAAATGCCAGATTATTATTGTTATTATATAACATATTATTTCTTTTTCATTTAAAAACAGCACATTTCTTATCCAGGTGTAGTGACTTCCTGAAGTAGAGACTTTTATACTTTCTATGCATACATTTGCATTAGACATAATGTGTTTTGGGGTCATCTTTACGAGTGTCGATAAAGTGAATTCATTTTATCTTTGCACAAAACCAAAGCTAGTTGTTTCCCCCTGTTTCCAGTCTTTATGCTAAGCTAAGCTAACTGGCTTAAACATAAAACTGGTATCAAACTTCCAACGTAAAACTCTGCAAAAAAAAAGCAAATGCGCTTATGTTGAGCATAAATTTTATCATTTTGTCAACGTGCTGGTGATGTGTGCTCTGCTGACGTATATATGGATGTAAACTATGACAGTAACAGTTATTGGGTGTAAATCAGTTAGATAAAATGTGTGGAGCTTGCAATATATTAACTTTTTACTGGATACTTCCTCTTTCCTTCCATATAACTTTTATCTCCTGCATGAAGAAGAAAAGTAAATAAGTTCTTATGACCGGGTGACGTTTATGCATGCAGTGGATTAGAGAGCATCTGATTTCTAATAAGTTAGTTATTATTTAGAGGATTCAGGCCTTTTGCTTCTGCTGAGCTGTTGTTTGGCCGCAGAAACGCTGACGGCTCATTTGTATTCGTAGGAGAATCTGGTCCTGGCTCTGAACTCCGCCTCAGCGATCGGGTGCATGGTGGTGAGCATTGATGCCCATGATCTGATGGCCGGGAAACCCCATCTGGTCCTGGGACTGTTCTGGCAGATTATCAAGGTTGGCCTCTTTGCTGATATAGAAATCAGCAGGAACGAAGGTCAGCACGCACACATGCACGCACACAAACACACACACACAAACAAACACACAGAGCTGCACAGATGCACTTTTAATTTAGCTGGATGTTCTAAATTAGACTAAATTCAGTCATACCACTTTTTTCGGTTTTCATCCGATCTTAAGGAAATTAAATATGTTCAAACTTTTACTTTATAAACCTGTGGCCCTCCAGGAAGTGAACCTTGAGTAGGGACTGTACTGTGTCCAGGAAGTCAAGAAAGAAGTGCTGAACTCAACAGAAGATGGCATCTTAATCTAAGTCCAGAGTGAAATAGTGATAAAATCGTAATAAAAGATACAACATTTTTCTTATCTGCCCTTTCATCAGGCAATAAAGACACTCACAAATCGTATTGTTTAAATTCGAGTGATCGTTTCCTCCTTTCTTCACTTGCATAACTTTTTAGGTGCATGGCAATCAAACCCTTGGGACAATGCCCGGCATACAGTACGGTAGAAAGAGTCAGATCAGGACAGACAGTAGACGGAGTGGAGGGGTGAGGGTCATTTGACGAATGTAAAGGGTTGCAGGATTAGCACTGTGGGAATCAGAATCAGAATTAATTTTATTCGCTATGCAAGTTTTCACAAACACAGAATTTACTGTGGCAGGATTCAGCATACACAGAACATCTATGGAAAAGATAAACTAGTATAGAAATAAAAATAAAATAAGGGGTATAAAATATAAAATATGGAGGGGAATGGACATGTACATTGACGTTACACAAAAGGCCACGCTTTTTTCTAATCTTTGCCCTTTTCTCACTGTTTTCCTTCCTGTATAATACAGTCAAATTCATATGAAACCTTCCACGACAGACATCAAATCCGTGATTAGACATTGCAACATACATGCAGAAAAATGGAGGGATTTAGGGCATTTTTGCCTTGTTCTGGGTGCGGATCATTTGAATCCTGTCAGGCCGGGACTCAATGAGGACTCAGATGCAGAGTTAGGCTGAGAGTAGCTTTATTCAGGTCTTCAATAACCCTCAAAAGAGTGAGGCTATAAAAATAGACCTAAACTAAGAGAAACAAAAAATCACTCCGAGGAGGAAAAAACTCTGAACTAAGTTTATCAAAGATTAACAAAATCAAAATCACTCACAAAAGGCTATGAAAACACTAACTAAGGACACTCCTATGAGGCTGACAAAACACTAGGCTAAACACAAGGAAACCAAAAGGGCTAGACTAAGATGATACAACAAAAAATCACTCTTGCGAGGAAGAAAACAAAAGAACTCTAGAGCTATGGCTAAGGCTATGAAAATTACAACAAAAAAATCACTCTTGCGAGGAAGAAAACAATGGAACTCTAGAGCTATGAAGCTATGGCTGAGGCTATGAAAATTACAACAAAAAATACCTCTTGCGAGGAAGAAACAAAAGATCACTTGAGCAAACGCTATGGCTGTGGGCTAAGGAAATAAGGCTTTGGTGAACGCTACATGAGACAACACTTCGGCACGGGACAAAGGGAGACGCAGACAATATATACACAGGGTGATGGGGAACAGGTGGAAACAATCAGGGCGGGGAAGACAATCAGGCCAGTGACACATGAGGAAGGGCAAGTGACCTGAAACGAGAGGAGAGTTATCTTTCAAAATAAAACAGTCAGGAAGTGACAAGACAAGACAAAAACCCAGCTTGACCTCACCGTGGTGTGACAAATCCAAACCAAAGGGGGCCAGGGATGCAAACAGAACCAGGAATCAGGAATAACCATTTTCACATACCACTGATTCATACATTCAGAACCCACGATGGGGTTTTCTCAGTCTTTAACATCTATAATAGAAATGTCAATCTATTTGAGTTATGCGGCCATTTTCTACACATGCAGAATGAATGCTTGAACTAAAAAAAAAAGTAACATTTCGATCATTTTAATTAAAAGAACATGTGTGTCTTCAGGTCTGATTGCCCTTTTGGAGGAAGGAGAAGAGCTGGAACATCTGATGTCTCTCTCCCCAGAGGAGCTGCTGCTCCGTTGGGTCAACTTCCACCTACGCAACGCAGGAACGGAGACCATCAACAACTTCAGTGAAGATATTAAGGTTCCCCTTCAGAACACACACACATTCACACACACACACGAACACACAAACAATTACAGTGTGTGACCCTGTTCTTGTACTGTGCCACTGTAGGACTCGCGAGCCTACTTCTACCTGTTGGACCAGGTCGCTCTCCAAGAAGAGGACAACTTCAAAATGAAAGTCAAAATTGATATCAGCGGCCTCAGTGTGAGTCAGAGAAGCATTGTGATTTCTTGTTTTGATTTTTTTTAAAGATTTTGTCGTGTTAATTAAACAAAGTTACTTTCCTGATTTGAACCAGGAGCCTGATTTGAACCAAAGGGCCGAGCTCATGCTGCAACAGGCGGCCCTGTTGGACTGCAGACAGTTTGTTTCTCCTCACGACGTCACGTCCGGAAACAGCAAACTTAACTTGGCCTTCGTAGCAAACCTGTTTAACATGCACCCTCTGCAGAAGTCTCACATCAGCGACATGTACGCCTCGCACATAGAGGGTGAGAAAATTCAGCATATTTACTGTTGTAAACTATAGCTAATAAAACATTTATAGCTGACAGTATTTATTGAGATACGCCGATGTTTATCATGTCTTTATGTCTTCCCAGCCGAGACCAGAGAAGAGAGAACTTTCCGAAACTGGATGAACTCTCTGGGCGTCTCTCCAAATGTCAATCACCTGTACTGGTATGTCATTAATACTACGTCAATGTGGTTAACCTTAACATTTCTACAATTAGGTATTTAGACCGAATGGCTACCCAGATAGCAAAAATCTTTTGGCTTCGCTTTGGCCCAAATCTGGCTTTCATTTTGACAAGGTTATGGGTGGATGTCTAGGCCCAAATTAGGAAAAGCCAAAATCATACCAAAAGGGAGCCAAAATTCACCCAAAACAAATTGTGGACTTCCAAAATATAGCCATAAATGTCCCAGAAGACCCCAAATCAGCTGTTCCCGCTTGCGCCCAATCTTCTGGCATTGCCATAAACATGTCTTAACTCAGCCATATATTGCTGGAGCCTCCTTTTTTATTATAGATAACCCTAATCATACCACAGTTAAGCCAAAAGAAAGCCAAAAATGCCAAATTTATGCCATAATACAGCCACAATATGGGTACCCTGGTGAGCAAATCAATGTCCTCTTTTAATATTAATAAATTTGATCTTAAAGAAGGCCCTGGTCATGGATTACAGATTACCTGAGCCATCTATTCATGGATTGCATGTTGATTTTTCCTCACTGTCTCTGTCCTTACAGGGACCTGTGTGATGGTTTGGTGATCATGCAGCTTTTTGAGAAGATTAATGTGCCGGTGAACTGGAAGAAGGTCAACAAGCGGCCTTATCCACCTCTGGGGGCCAATATGAAGAAGGTAAAGAATAGTAACGCCGGTGAGCTTTTGGGAAAAATAAAAACGAATGTAACATTTTTATTCTTGTTGCGTCCCAGCTGGAGAACTGTAACTACGCCGTGGAGCTGGGTAAGGATGTCGCTCACTTCTCTCTGGTCGGCATCGGAGGACAAAACTTGAACGAGGGCAGTTCCATGCACACCCTGGCGCTGGTCTGGCAGCTGATGAGGAGGTACGTGCACCGTCCAAAGCTTTGGGACTTACTGGTGATATGTTGTTTGGTTGTCTATTTTGAACAGATTTTAGTTTGTCTGTCCTCTTTGTTGTCCTTCAGGTACACTGTGCAGGTTTTGTCAGATCTGGGTGATGGAGAGAAGGTTGGAGATAATATCATCCTTGCCTGGATCAACACCACCTTGGGCCCAAAAAACAAGCATGCACATATCAACAGCTTCAAGGTGTGTGTGTGAGTAAGTGAAGTATTTGAGTAAACGCAAGGCTGCATTTATATTTGATGCTGTTTTTCCTGTTTTTTTGCAGGACAAACTGATCAGCACCAGCCTGCCAGTGATTGAGCTGATCGACGTCATTGCTCCGGGTACCGTCAAGTGGGACATGGTGCGGAAACAAGAAAGGGGAATGATGAACAATGACGATAAACTCAACAACGCCAAGTAAAAGACTATTATTTTCCAACTTATCACTTGGTTGTATTTGTCACTAGGTTATGGTCTCTAACTCCTCTCTTTCCCTGTTTCCTCTCCCAGGTACGCGGTCTCATTGGCTCGTAAGATCGGAGCTCGTGTCTACGCACTGCCTGACGATTTGGTGGAAGTGAATCCCAAGATGGTGATGACGCTGTTCGCCTGCCTCATGGGCTACAGTTTGAACAAGGCCCCGATGAAAAAGACATAAACAAACCACTGAGATACATTTTCCTTCTTCACGCTTTCTATCTTTTGTCTCGTCACTGTGCTTTCTCTCTTCTCTTTGACCTTTAACCAAGAAGCCTGCCTAAAGTGGAAAATGATTTCTCATCAGCAAAGCCACTGAATATGTTTTGTTATCTGTGATTTTAGAGAACAAGCCCCTAATTGTTCTTTGCCGTATTATTATATTTAATAGGATATTGCATCTATTTACTTCTTCTGTGATATGACCACAAATGGAGGTACAGCAGAAGGAAAAGCAGAAGAATCATAAAGTCTGTAAATGTTGTGTGTTGAATATTGCTCTTTAATTATTAAAGTTAATCTACTAAATGTACTAAACAGCCTTGTGTGTGGGTGTTTGTCTCAAGATACAAATATTCAAACCAGGTAGATTATAATATCAGCTAGTACACTAAATTAAAATAGAGTTACAGTAAAAGTACATAGTATATTGTGGCTTAAGTTGTATTTGTTGTTGTTCTTATTCCGCCTTTTTCCACCAGGTCTCTCTTGTAAGTAAATTAGATTTTAACCTGGTTAAATAAACAATATACCCACATGTTGATTAAAATATATGAGCTACATTTAGGACAGCAAGGGGAGCAATGGATGTGATCTTAAGTGAAATATGGGAGGAAAGTGAATTATGTTGTGCACAAACAAAGAAACTGTATTTTGAAATGCACAACTTAAACAAAATGCTAAAAAAAACATAAAAACTTTTACAATAAATACAAAAGTTATTTCTGTGTTTGTTCTAAAAGATATAATTAACAAATTGGTTTTCTGCTCAGTAACAAGCATTATGTTTCATATCCAAATGATACTTCCCTAACCTGTCTCTCTTGTCCTTGTACTATTGATTTATAATTATCTCTCCCTGCCAGCCTCAGTAAAGACATGGGAAGTAGACGAGACATGCAAATATGCATCTGCACCCCAGTATAATCCTAATTTTTATAACACGTTCTTCTATCACTACTGAATAAAATATACCAATATTTACTTATATTCTCCACCAGGGGGAGCAGTGGGCTTCGAGTTTATCTACAGGTGTAATGACCCTCGGTGGCTGCCGTACCAAAACAAACGCGTGACGTCATTTTGGAGCGAAAGTTTTGACAGGATGAGTCGTGAAGCGGAAACATGCGTCTTAAAAACGACCTGACAGATAAATACAGATAAATGCAGATAAATACAGATACATACATGTCGTGTTCTGAATAAATTACTGGAATAAAGCTGCAGAGATGGAAGGACTGGAGATGTCCGCGATGATACCGGCTCTGCAGGAGCTGGCCAGGCGAGTAACCCGGGCTGAGGCTAAGCTAAACTGTTAGCTGTGAAACTCTGGAGTAAAGTAACTGTAACGTGTTTAAGTAACGTTACACCGTGTCTGAATGACGTTACCTCACGTCTAAATAACGTTACACCGTGTCTGAAAAATGTTACTTCATGTCTAAATAAGACAACTTCATGTCTAAATAACATTACTTCATGTTAAAATAACGTTACTTCATGTTAAAGTAACGTTACCTTATGTTAAAAAACGTAACTTCATGTTAAAATAACATTACTTCATGTTTAAATAACGTTACTTCATGTATAAATACGTTACTTCATGTTTAAATAACATTACTTCATGTCTAAATAACGTTACTCCATGTATAAATACGATTACTTCATGTTAAAATAACATTACCTTACGTTAAAGTAACGTTACTTTATGTTAAAATATGGTTACTTCATGTTAAAATAACATTACTTTATGTTAAAGTAACATTACTTCATGTTAAAGTAACATTACTTCATGTTTAAATATGGTTACTTCATGTTAAAATAACATTACTTCATGTTTAAATAACGTTACTTCATGTTGGTATTTACAGTGCCGGCGCGGCTGAGTACGAGCAGGCGGTGCAGAAACCTCGACAGATCCTGTGTCAGTTCATCGACAGGATACTGACGGACGTGAACGCCGGTAAGTCACAAATACAGCAGCAGACACACCTGACCATACAGCACGGAAAACCATCTATTCAAATAATATTGCAACCACCAATATTAACTAGAATATCTCTGTATATGGGGTCATATTGCAGAGTTCTCCTCTCTGACCTTTAGCACTGCATAGTTCATTAGTTTCGACCTGAAGCTTTCATGAAGCATAAATTGCATTAACATTGATTTGTCTTCTAGTCGCTCTTGGGCTGAATAAGAAGTCCAGTTCGGAGCCGGCCTGTGTGATGCTGCTGGACTTTGTGCAGCATATAATCAAATCCTCATCTCTGATGTTCGCTAACCCCGCCTGCCATCCCGCCGAGTACCCGGACACCACACAGAGCTGTACTGGTGCGAAATGCTCTTAAAAAAAAAATCTGATATATTTTTTAGAAATGATATTATAACGGTGCCTCTCTTTTCTCCTGCACCTCTGATGTCTCCTCATTCAGACTTTAGTAAGTGGGTGGCGGTGCGGTTGCTTCGCGTGGCAGCAGCTCCGGACTGTGACGTCATCCACCAGCGGGTCTCTGCTGTGCTGTGCTCTTTGCTTCACACTCTGAGAGCCAGGGCGCCGTTCATCTGCAGCTGCCTCACTCAGGACCTCATTTTTTTGGCCCAGGACCTCAGCAACATCCTCTACGCTCACATTGCCACACTGGCAGGAAATGGGCACGCTCAGAGCCGATGGCCCTCGACACTCGAGTGCTTCAGCATCTCCCCCGTTTGTGCCTCCTCGTACCTCACCCCTTCTCCCCTCGTCCTCTCCTCGCCTGCTGCCCTGGAGTCACTGACTGCCGTGACGATCGGCGTCATAACAGACGCCCTGAGGGGGGTTGTCTCCCCTCGTGACGTCAGCGTCGTCTGGGAGACGGCTTGCTCCTTCCTGGCCAACGGCAACACCAGACTGAGGAAGATTTCCATGGTGATGCTGAGGCGCCTGGTGGAGCTGGGAGGCTTTCCTGAGATGCAGGGCCACGAGTTCTTCACGGCTTACCTTCAGTTGATGGAAACGCACTCAAACCTGGATGAGAAAAATCCCTACGAGGGCGAGCTGCTGAACTTGACCCGCTGCGTGTTTCAGTCATCTGGTGTCTCCCGTTTCGAGCCCATCTATCTCTCGCAGATGTTCGAGTGCGTGTGCACTCTCGGCGGTGCGTGTGTCAAGTCGGGGACAGAGGTTAACGAATCACTCTGCCTGCTGTTCAGCTTCCT
This sequence comes from Collichthys lucidus, assembly GCA_004119915.2. Lineage (NCBI taxonomy): Eukaryota > Metazoa > Chordata > Actinopteri > Sciaenidae > Collichthys > Collichthys lucidus. The sequence goes on from CM014095.1 coordinate 24,946,001, forward strand.
GCTGTCTGTCGCCGTGGTTTACGAAAGTGCGGCGTTGTTACGGAGGCAGCGGGTCACGGAGGTCTGCAGGACGCTGGCACGCACTGTTGGAACAGAAAATCAAGCCGAAGTACGAGTTTCTTTTAAAATCTCTCATTCTGACAGTTATAACGTTTGTCACATCTTTTCTCCCCCACCCTCTTTACAATACCTTGCTTGTGTTTTGCAGTGCGCGGAGGGGTTTCTCCAAGCCGCGCTGAAGGCGGAGACCGCTGCTGTGATTCAGAAGTCGGGAGATGGAGAAACCGCTGCCAAGAAATCCTGCAAATCTGCCACTAATTCAGCCAGCAAGACGATAAAAACGTCATCAGCGTGAGTTCATAAACATTCACAACTGCCGAGTAGGAAATTATCGTAAAGGAGTCTTCTAGTCTTCTGATCATAAATCAACACGCACAGCAGATTAACTGTATTTTCATGCGTATGTGTCTCTGCGTCTGAAGCGAGGTGGACATGCGTGTTCGCAGTGAGGTCTGGGCTGTGGTGAACAGTCGGCTGGAAGAGCTGCTGACCCTTTTGAACTCTGGCCAAGCTGAAACCGCACAGACTCTCCCTGCTCTGGAGGGTCTGGCCCTCATCCTCCACCTGGCGGCCCTCTGCTCCTCTCCCACCAGGCAATACACAAACACTGACTCCAGTTCTCCCTCTTAGACACAGAAATACCAACTTTTCTATTAAGAAATCCATCTTACATTGTTTATCTTTACTCACAGCTCTTCTCGGCTTCTCTGGGTGCCTCCTGAGACTCTGGGCAGGGCCCTGAAGAGCTGTCAGTCAGTGTTGGAAGAAGGTGCTCAGCCTGTCTCTAACCAGGCCTTCTTTCAGTCTGCTGTGCGGACGACTGTAGCAATCCTGGACTCTATTCTCTACCTCACAAGTAAGGATACATACAGTCACAAAAACACACATCACACATGCTGTTCTTATATTTTTATTTATTTACTATTTATTCATTTTAAATCACAACAAATGAATATTTTTTAACATTATTCGCCGTTATTGAGTGTAGAAACTAGATTTACTCTCAATTTTATGGCAGAAATCATTATATCATATTGATCAGCAGCTGTTTTCGTCACTCTGTGTGCAGTGAGCAGCCACACCGAGGACGGGCTCCAGCGGCGAGTGTGTGCTCTGCTGTCTCTTCCCTGGGTGAATGAAAACAAGTCCGTCTCAGCCTACAAGAGTTCAGGATTCCCCTCCTGGCTGCCCGCCTTCGCTCATAGACTCAGCTTCTGTTATTGTAAGTATTTCTCCCACACTGTTGCAACTAATTCGCTAGATTGACATCTAAAAGTGTGTGTTCTTTTTTTTTTCCAGTGCCTGAGATCCAGGCAGACTGCGTGTCGCTGATGGGCCTCCTGCGTGGCGGCGTGTGCGAAACGTGGCGACTGTGCGTGTTTTCCAAGGCGCTGCAGAGTCCACACGAGGCGGTGAGAGCGGCGGCAGTCAGGGCCTTCCCTCTTCTCCTTCACCGCCTGGGAAGCACAAACCCCGACCTCCTCCCCGGCACTACTCTGCTGTACGTACATGTATTCGTATGTAAGCGTGCGATCACAAGCTTCACGTTCGTGACGTACATTCGGCCCTTTGCAGATCCAGGATGGAGGACGGTTCGGAGCAGGTGAAAAAGGAGCTCGCCAGGATCATCGGTCAGCTGAGCTGTATCCAATCGAAGCTCTCTCAGCTCGGTGACACCCACGCGGAGTCGGCTCGCCCTCCTCGGATCCTCTGCCACCAGCTTAGCCTCGCAGCAGAGCATGCTGGGAACGCTTGTCCATCCCTCAAGGCGACCACTGTCAAACCCTTCCTGCCGCTGCTCAGACAGGAAGCTCCAAGTAGTGTTAAACAAGGTGTTTTGTTTAATAATGAGCTTTTTACAACATGCAGAAATCTTAAATATACATTTACGTATTAATATACAGCATATTACTGTGATCACCAGTTAAATATAGTGTTATTTAATCTTATTTACTTCACTCTCTTAGCTTTCCTAGAAGCCCTGCCTCACCTCTGCCAGCATGTGAAACTGACAGGCGGAGACAGTGACTCCCGGGCAGTTCTCTGTGCTCTGATTGGTCTCATGGAGGACTCGGATGTAGCGGTCAGAATAAGCTTCAGCCAATCGGTGCGTTTCCTACTCACAGAGACCACAAGAAACTCCGAGCAGGGATCTCTAAATGAGGTGAGCCATTCATTACAATTTATTTAATTTAATTTATTATCTGTATAGAAACTTCCTCTGTTTTCTAATATGTGTGTTTTTTTCACTATCAAAGCTCCTGGTCGCTCGTCTTAAAGAGGCATTCAACAATGCTAAACTCAAGAGAGATGACGAGCTGCGCAACTCTCTCATCCTCACCACCGGAGAGATTGGCAGGTACAGGCGACCTTTTGTCCCAGTAGTACACAAGAGCACAGAAAAGGCACCACTAACTATGTTGTGAACACTCAGAATGAAGAGATCTGTCTTTTTCAGGTGTGTTCATAAAAGGTTAGATTTGTTCTCTCTCTCCTCTTCTTCTGTCAGAGCGTCTCAGGGCAGTTTGGTGTCGTTCTCTCTGCTGCGTCTGCTCCACTGTCTGCTGTCCAAGTCGTCTCCGGTGTCTGTGGCTGCGTACGCTCAGATCAGAGCCCTGGCCACTGCCAAAGGTCTTAAACTTCAGACCCTCTTCAGTCAGTACAAGAACCCTATCTGCCAGGTATAAAATGGATTTTCGGTTTTCACCAATAGTTCGGTTTTATGTTACGATATTAAAGACCAGGGTGGCTTTAATGGATTGCCTCTTCTGTGTGTTTAGTTCCTGGTGGAGTCGCTGCATTCACGTCACGCGTCGGCCTTGAGGAGCACGCCGGATCAGGGCAGCGAGTCAGCCAATCAGAGAGAGCTGGCCCTCGATATCCTGGCTCAGATCGCACACGCTTTTGATTTTCCAGACCTCCACCGCTTCCTCACTGTACGTTGTACACGCTATTGCACTTAGACACAGTATCAGTGTGATTATTATTATTATGTATATATGAATTCATTTCTACTTCTACTTGTGTGTATATAGAGGACACTTCAGGTGCTCCTGCCCTACCTGGCAGCCAAGGCGAGCTCTACTGGCTCCGCTCTCATCCGTACCTTGGCCAATGAGCTGAAGGCAAACAGGAGAGAGATCCTGATCAACAACTTCAAGTACATCTTCAGCCATCTGGTCTGTTCCTGCACCAAGGAGGAGCTGGAGAGGGCTTTCCATTACCTGCAGGTTCGTGTCTGCACAGAGACAACAGAGCACTTAGTGTTTTAATTCACGGTTGTAGTGTGTACAGACTATACAAACACTGTGCTTCTCATCCAAATTACTTTAATTATGTGTGATTTAAATCCACCCACTGAGGGGAAAAGTAAGTCAAAAACAAACCTTACATTTAACAAGAAATTAATTTTAAAGTTGGGCACTTGGCTGAAAAGAAGTATTAACTAACTTGGCAGTATGAGACCAAGCTGTGCGCCAAGGCTTTGTCTGCCTGGCAAGGCTGATAAATGAAGCGCCGGTCCTGAAACGTCCCGAGATGAGCCGACTGATTTATGTTTTGTTTTCTTAACGTTCTTTCAGAGCGAGACAGAGATTGAACTGGGCTCTCTGCTCAGGCAAGACTTCCAGGGTCTACACAACGAGCTGCTGCTGCGCCTCGGAGAACACTACCAACAGGTCGACACACACGTTGACCTCCGCAAATTCAGTCTTTTTTCCAGTGTATGCCGTCGTCGTGCCATACATGTTTTAGTTATTGTTCACGTGTGTTTTGCGTTTCCATGCAGGTGTTTAATGGTCTGGCCATCTTGGCTTCCTTTGCGTCCAACGATGATCCATACCAGGGTCCGCGAGACATCACCACTCCGGAACGCATGGTTCGTTGTCAGAATGAAATATTGTGCTGCGGCTTCAACGTGTGCATTGACAAAATAGATTATTTATTCGATTTATTTTAGATATAATACAAATACAAATACAAAACCTCTTTTTAGAGATCTGCGTTTTACATTTTATAAAACAAAAGAAATCTATAGATTAATCGATATGTAAGCCAAATTTATATTTATTCTATAATTAATATAATTGCAACTTTAAATATCAGATATAATATTATAATAATATTTTAATTTAAACATGTATTTTTCCCCACTTTTCTTCCCCTGGTCATTGCGTGACAGGCGGACTATCTGCAGCCGAAGCTGCTGGGAATTCTCGCCTTCTTCAACATGCAGCTGCTCAGCTCCAGCGCAGGAGAGAAGGACCGCAAGAAGCTGGTGTGTGTGTGTGTGTGTGTGTGTGTGAGAGCTACCGAACTGAAATCTGAGAATGTTTCTGGGGACTTAACAGCAGCTCTCGTTTCAAGTTAACGCTGTTCACAGCAAGAAAACCTCAAATGCTTTTTTCACATTATTGATTTTTGTATCTGGTTTGGTAAATGTTGCCGTTTCTCCACCGCAGCTCTGCTCAGCTTGTAAAAGTGTCCACCTCGTTTTGTGTGTGCAGGCATTGACGAGTGTGATGGCTCTAATGCGACTGATGGGGTCCAAACACATCAGCTCGGTCAGAGTGAAGATGATGACGACGCTCCGCACGGGACTCCGATACAGAGAGGACTTCCCTCTGCTGTGCTGCCAGTCAGTACACACTCTCGCTGTAAAATATTTGTTCTTGTTAAAGAAGGTTGCTAGAGATGGCTGAACTGTTGGCGGCCAAGCCTCCCACATCCTTACTTTAAGTTTTAAATATTGCCATATTTTTTCCTCTTCTTTTTCCAACTTTTGACAAAAAAAGACAATCTTTGACTGTTACTGAACATACCTAATAAATGTGTGTGATTGGTTCGAACCCTTCCGTCTGATTCTGTGTATTAACTCCTTCCTGTGCGGACAGGACGTGGGAGTGTTTTGTGCGGAGCGTGGAGCCGGCACACTTGGGTCCTCTCCTGAGTCACGTTATCGTCGCGCTCCTCCCCCTGATCCCGCTGCAGCCCAAAGAAACCGCCGCTATTATCCACTTCCTGATACTGGGCAACAGGTAAACGCATTCAAAACCTGGGCAGAAAGTCACACATCAGCTGTCTCTTCCCTGGGTTAAAGATAAAACAACATTTTGTAACCTAAAACATAGTAACTCCCATGGGTTGATGAAGAAATCAGCATTCAATTGATCTAATTAATTCGATCTGACACAGGGAAGAAGTGAACGACTACCTCCATGAGATTTATTTTCTACCAGATCACCCTGAGCTGAAAAACATCCACAGAGTTCTGCAGGACTACAAGAAGGTCAGCATGGAAAAAGAGGACGATCATGACGTAAACGGAGGATGGTATCGACACTAATTCATAAAACACTGTCTCATCTTCCCACAGCTGACAGCCAGCAGCAGTGACCTCGCCGCAGCGCTGCAGCTCTCCATGAGGGCCATTCAACATGAAAACGTTGACGTCAGGATCCACGCGCTGACCAGCCTCAGGGACATGATGCACAGCAAGCAGGTACACACACACACACACACACACACACACACACACACACACACACACACACACACACACACACACAATCAGACACTCACCTGTGAAAGAGCTGCAGTTTGCTGACTCTCTTTCAAACCTCGTTGGACCACAGGAGTGGCTGCTGCAGCAGGTTTGTGCAAGTGAGGCGGTGGAGCCGGTCATCTCTAACCTGGTGTCAGTGCTGCTGAAGGGCTGCCAGGACTCGTCCCCGGAGGCCAGGCTCCTCTGTGGGGAGTGTCTGGGGGAGCTGGGGGCCGTGGATCCTGGACGTCTGGACCTGTCGCACATACACACCCATGGCGACCGCAACATTTTTGTGGTAAGCTTAGACGACGCCAAAGCAGCAGTTTCAGGCACGATTCAGACTTGATTGAGGATAAAAGTTTTTCTGTGAACAGAGTGGAGTTGACGATCCCAACTTCGCCTACGACCTGCTGACTGAACTGACCAGAACATTTCTGGCTTACGCCGATGACGTGAGAGCGCAGGACTCTGCTGCTTACGCGATACAGGTACGCACACATGCAACACCCACACACCTCTCTGTCTCTGTTTTTGTCCCGTGTCTCATCTGTAATGTGTGTTTGGGTTGGCGCACCACAGGAACTGCTGTCCATCTTCGAGTGCCGCGAGGGTCGAACCGACTCACCGGGGCGGCGTCTGTGGAGGAGATTCCCCGAGCAGATTCAAGAAATACTGGAACCACACCTCAACAGCAGGTAGTCACGTTTAAACACAGGATATGTACACCCTGATCCTGTCACACATAATTCAATAGATCAAAACGTTCAAGTCTCTCCTCTCCTCCCTCTCTGTCTTCAGGTATAAGAGCAGTCAGAAGGAGGTCAACTGGTCTAAACTGAAGAAGCCAGTGTACTTGAGTAAGAGAGGCAGCAAGTTTTCTGATTGGTCAGCCACCTGGGCCGGATACCTCATCAGCAAGGTGAGATGATATATCCAAACAGATACATCCATAGAAATCTAATTGCATTTAAAACCACCTTTAAATCTGGCTTTAAATCAAAGTGGACATGCCAAAAAAACTGATTTTGGCTTGGCAGTCTCAACAAGGCCTTCGACTTTGACAAATGCCACGTGTAACTAACTAAAATTCTGACATTTTGATTTTCAAATTGGAGGTAAAAATATCTGCCAACAACAGATAGCTCGCTACAAAAGAGGCCTATTGAGCCCAAATATATTCTTCCACTGCGTAACATTGTCTTTCTAGTGAGAGGTCTTAGAACTCAGTTTTATGTGTTTTTAGGTGAGACATGAGCTGGCCAGCAGAGTGTTCAACTGCTGCAGTTTCATCATCAAACACGACTACAAGGTCACAATCTACCTGCTGCCTCACATTTTGCTCTACATGCTGCTGGGCTGCACACCTGCACAGCAGTCGGAGGTGAGAGCACATCTGTATCTTAGTTTGCACAAAGTTAATGCAGTTTTTTTCTTCTTTTGTAATAATAACACACCTTCTGCTTCCAGGTAACGGAGGAGATGATGGCAGTGCTGACGGAGGGCGATGAACGAGCAGGGGGGCATTGTCAGGATGCGGCCTCCAGCCTGTCGCAGCTCAGCATTCAGACTGTGTTCAGCATGTTGTCCCACCTCACGCAGTGGAGCCGCCACATCCTGTACTCCAAACCCAAAAACAACGGTTAGTAACAAAAACAGAAACATACTTTGCTGCATTTTTTAAGACTGTATGACTAACTAAACAAAATGTTTTATTGCAGAGAGTGGGGAGTATCAGCGCGTGGTGGCCTTCCTGAAGGGTATTCCACAGGACGTTCTGGCCAAGGCCTCTCTGCGATCCAAAGCGTACACTCGCGCCCTCATGCACTTTGAAGCGTACATCTTAGAAAACAAAGAAAATATCCAGGACCATCTCACCTTCCTGCAGGTCAGACCACAAGTTAATTCTCATTGAAATGTTCTTTCGTGAGATTAAAAGTAATTAAACAAGATGCTCAGGGACATCTTGTAACGATGCAAGTCGCTTAGAAATGTGCTACCAAGATATGTCGATGCCTACAGCAGAAATCATTTGAAAAAAAAAAGTGATTCAGACAGGAATCTTACACTTACACTGCTTTGTGTTTTTGTCTGTATAGAACTGCATTGATTCGGTGTTACAGTGCAAGTCTTAACAATTTCTGACATAAAAGAGTAAAGAGAAATAAAATATTTCTTAAAATATAGTTCATATTTGTGGTAAATAATAATTTGTCATAGGTTTGACAGAAGTTTGGTTACGGTTAAGATCATATATGAAATAATCTTACTAATATTGAAAGTTCTGAAATAAGTACTGAACTCTCTGCGTTTTCAGACACTGTACGCTGCGATGCATGAGCCCGATGGGGTGAGGGGGGTCAACGCCCTGAGGAGGGAGGAGCCGTCACTACGGGAACAGATACTGGAGCACGAGAGCATCGGCCTGCTCCGAGACGCGACCGCCTGCTACGACCGGGCCATACAGCTGGAGTCAGACCAGGTACACACACACACACACACACACACACACACACACACACGTACACACACACACACCTGGAAGCTACAACATCACATCTTTTGCAAGCTTTCTTTTGTACAAACAATGAAAGAGTTAATGACCATTTTGAAATTAAACATTGTTAATCTTTGAGATTTCTTGTGATGAAAGGCTGCCTGATGAAGCAGCATTAACTTTAAATTGATCTTGTGGTCCTCCGGGTTACACTACAAAGTTCTGGATAATTTCTAAATTTGCTTTCTCAGATCGTGCCATGGGAGAATAAGTTTCCGTTTCTCAGCTCTTCAACGCTGCAAGCAGCAAATAAAAAAGAGAGCAAGGTTCAGAGCAAGTTTAACTGTGTGCTGTCAGCTGTTTTGTCTTTCTCTAATTCTTCCCCCCATTGTCCCCCTTGTGTATAGATCGGTCACTATCATGGGGTGATGACCTCAATGCTCGGCCTGGGACAGCTGTCAACGGTCATCACTCAGGTCAATGGAGTACTGGCCAACAAGTGAGACACACACACACATTGTGCTCCGTCTCATTCTCACTAAAATTGCTTTTTAATTTATGCTGAGTCCGTTATGAATTTATCTATAATATGTTCACTTGCAGGCACCAGTGGAAGTCGGAGCTGAACACCTACAGAGTGGAGGCAGCTTGGAAGCTCGGACAATGGGACCTGCTGGAAGATTATTTGAGTTCAGGTAATAAAATGCATGGATCTTTTGAAAGCTGCAGCATCTTGAAATAAATAATAATACAATAAAGTGCCTTCAGAGCGTCAGTCCAGCACCTGGGGTGTGCAGCTCGGTCAGTTACTGCTGTCGGCGAAGAAGCAGGATGCAGAGACTTTCTACGAGAAGCTGAAGCTGGTGAGGAAGGAACAGGTCGTCCCTCTGTCTGCAGCCAGTTATGAGTGTGGAACCTACCAGAGAGGATACGAGTACATCGTCAGGTCTGTCAGTGAATTCTTGGAATCGGTTTTGTATGTTTGTCAGAAGCAATAACTTGTGAATTGTGTTTGTCTGATTTAGGCTCCACATGCTCAGCGAGTTGGAGCACACGTTCACTGACCTGCAGAAACAGAGGGAAAGCTCCACCCCCACCCCCAGCCAGCTGCCTCCTCATTGGTCAGATCGACTGGAGATGACCCAGAATTCCTTCAGAGCGAAGGAGCCAGTCCTGGCCCTCCGTCGAGCCCTGTTGAGCCTGGGACCAGAGTAAGGATGGGGAAACATCTACAGCCAAACACAGATAACATAATCAGTGTCAGTTATCACAAATCAGGCCTTGTGTTTGCTCTGCAGCCCTATGAGCGAGGAGCTGGTAGGGGAGTGCTGGCTGCAAAGCGCCCGTGTGGCCAGAAAGGCAGGACACCACCAGACCGCCTTCAACGCACTACTGAACGCAGAGAACACACACCTGGCTGAGCTGGTCACCGAGAAGGCCAAGTGGCTTTGGTCCAAGGTTAAAAACCAACCTGCAAAATCAGCCAATATACAGTCAGGACAATATGCAAAACAGCCAGTCTAACTTTCTGTGTTCGTCCGTCTTCAGGGCGATGTACACCAGGCCCTGATCGTCCTTCAGAAGGGCGTGGCCCAGTGTTTCCCCGATGATCAGCCACTGGTGGACTCTCGCAGCCTGCAGACCAAAGGCAAGGCCATGCTGCTGGTGGGTCGCTTCATGGAAGAAACGGCCAACTTTGAGTCCAACGCCATCATGAAGGCATACAAGGTAACGGCTACCGAAGACAGGAAAATAAACATTGTTGATATGACGACTTCATGTACAGCTGAGTTTAGTAAAATAACTGTCAGGCCCTACTTTAACTGTGATTGTTGTGTTTTTTAGGATGTGACTAACCTTCTGCCTGAGTGGGAAGATGGAAACTTTTACCTGGCCAAGTACTACGACAAAGTGATGCCAATGGTGACTGACAACAAGCTGGAGAAACAGGGAAACCTCATCAGATACATCGTGACATACTTTGGAAAGTAAGTTATTGTAAGCCTTTAAATGATGATCAGATATGCTGTCATAATCTCCTTTTGCTCAGTTATAGACTCATTAGTTTTGTCATCAGCCATTTAATCTGGTAATTTTGTCTCCCAGAGCTTTGCAGTTTGGAAACCAGTACATCTACCAGGCCATGCCTCGCATGCTTTCTCTCTGGCTGGATTTTGGAGCCAAAGTGTGCGAGTGTGAGAAAGGTGGGTGGCCGGCGGTGTTAAATAAAGGCACCAACATACTTTGAACTAGGGCTAACTCACTAGGAGTTCAGTTTTACCAGTGGCAACATATTTAACCACACTCAATCGCTATCTTACATATCCCTCTACCACAGCCGGCCGGGCGGACAGACAGATGCGGCAGGAGCTGGCAAAAATCAACACGGTCGTGAGCGAGCATTGTGACAACTTGGCACCGTACCAGTTCCTGACCGCCTTCTCGCAGCTCATCTCCAGGGTGTGTCACTCCAGTGACGAGGTCTTCAACGTCCTCATGACCATCGTGGCCAAAGTCTTCCTGGCGTACCCCCAGCAGGCTATGTGGCTAATGACTGCTGTCTCCAAGGTGTGTGTGTGTGTGTGTTTCTGTCACCTTGAACATCAGGTAGGGCCTCCTGTCCTGAATCCACATGTTTTATAAGAGTGTGTATTTACTTTCCTTCACAATAATTTTCATTCAACAGAGCAGTTCCCTTTACAAACATGACAAATCCTTTCTAACACCTTTTTGTGTGATTAAGTTAACAGATGTTTTAGCACCTGCATCGACTCACATGCGCTCATAACTGTGTGTTTTTTTCCAGTCTTCCTATCCCATGCGTATGAACCGCTGTAATCAGATCCTTAAGAAAGCCATCAGTCTCAAACAGTCGCTGGAGAAATTCATCGGAGACGCCAACAGGCTGACTGACAAGCTGCTGGAGCTCTGCAACAAGCCGGTACACACACACATTTTATATTACATTCAATCAAAATGAAATTAACAATTCCAAACTCTAGTAATTTAACCCCATATGAAAGTGAATGTTCAACTCAATATGACTATATTACCTCTCACAATAGATTACTACTAATAATAATAAAGCTAATACCAGATACATGTTTGTGTTTGTGTGCCTCTCAGGTGGATAGTAACAGCACCACCCTCAGCATGAGCATTCATTTCAAGCAGCTGAAGCGTCTGGTGGAGGAGCCGACCTTCAGCCAGATCCTGATCCCGCTGCAGTCGGTCCTCATCCCCACGCTGCCGTCCACCGGCGGGGCGAACACGAAGCACGACGCCTTCCCCGGACACTGGGCATACCTGGATGGCTTTGAAGACACTGTAAGAGAAAATGGGTGTAACATCATGATGATCATCTGTATGTGATGGTATTATACCTCATAAACCTAACCTGTGTCTGTGTGTGTGTGTAGGTGGAGATCTTGGCCTCCTTACAGAAGCCCAAGAAGATAAGTCTGAAGGGTTCAGACGGGCGGAGCTACACTATGATGTGTAAACCTAAAGATGACCTGAGGAAGGACTGCAGACTCATGGAGTTTAACTGCCTCATCAACAAGGTGTGTGATTTTTGACTAAGAATAAAACAACATGCCATGATTAATTCTGTTTACAATCTGTTATATTAGATTGCTCTAATAGCGTACTGTAAGATAATTAAGTCAGTAGTTGAAGTGTGCACATGCCTCTCTTTGTGTGTGTGTCTAGTGCCTACGTAAAGATGCTGAGTCAAGGCGGAGGGAGCTACACATCCGAACCTACGCTGTGATTCCCCTCAACGAGGAGTGCGGCATCATCGAATGGGTCAACAACACCGCCGGACTTCGACACATTCTCACCAAGCTGTATAAGGAGAGAGGTACATCACCACGTGAAGCCTATAAATAAACAAATCAATCAATGTGATGACATTTAATCTTATTTGTGTGTATGTGTGTGTATCAAGGTATCTACCTCTCGGGCAAGGAGCTCAGGAAGCTTATTCTACCAAAGACGGCTCCCTTTGAGGAGAAGCTACATATCCACAAGGAGGTGCTGTGTGCTCGACACCTCCCTGTATTCTACGAGTGGTTCCTCCGGACCTTCCCTGACCCCACATCGTGGTACGACCCTACCTACAACTCCCCTTGCAGTTACATTTATGAGGGCCACTGTTTTACAAGCATTTCCAATAATCTCATTTTATTTTTTGAATGGTTAGAAATTTGAAAAGTTCAGGTTTGAAGTAACATTTACAGGTTTAATTCACGGATAAACATTTTCACTGTGTGTTTACAGGTACAGCAGTCGCTCTGCTTACTGCCGCTCCACCGCTGTGATGTCCATGGTGGGCTACATCCTGGGTCTGGGAGATCGCCATGGAGAAAACATCCTCTTTGACTCTTTCACTGGGGAATGTGTTCACGTCGACTTCAACTGTCTTTTCAACAAGGTTTGTGTTTGTCTCCAATTATCCTAAAATGTATATTAATTAGGAGTTATTTATATTCTATAACTATGAATAGGAATCATGGAAATTGATTTACAAGTAGTTTTAATATATTAATTTGTCACTTGTCTCCCTTTTTTGTCACACATTTCTCTAATAGTCCATTTCTCCCTCTCCACTAGGGGGAGACGTTTGACGTACCTGAGGTGGTTCCCTTCCGTCTCACCCAGAATATGGTCCACGCCATGGGGCCCATGGGCACCGAGGGTCTCTTCAGACAGGCCTGTGAAGTCACTCTGAGACTAATGAGAGACCAGAGAGAACCACTCATGAGGTACACAAATATAAATACAGTATGATTATCGATTAATCTGAGCGTACAAGTACAAAACACAGGAAGAAACTGTTTCCAGATTTTAAAATCCCGTTCTTAATTTTCCCTCCAAGTGTGCTCAAGACATTCCTTCATGACCCTCTGGTGGAGTGGAGCAAACAAGCCAAAGGACTTTCTAAAGCTCAAGCCAACGAGACAGGGGAGATAGTTAATGAAAAGGTGTGTATATTTCTTGCATTATGCCTCATTTAGATCAGTTTTTATGTCATATATACCTTATAAATGTCACATTTTTGGTTTCACTGTTGCTAAATTACTCACCCCCCCCCCTCTTTCTCTGCCAGGCTAAAACCCACGTATGTGACATCGAGCAGCGTCTGCAGGGAGTGATAAAAAGCAGGAATAAAGTGCTGGGTCTGCCTCTGTCTATCGAGGGGCACGTTCACTACCTCATACAGGAAGCGACAGACGACAAACTGCTCTGTCAGATGTATCTGGGCTGGGGGCCCTACCTGTAAAACACACAAAAAAAGAAAGAAGGCACTTTGAATTAACTTTTCTGTGATTAAAATGTTTACATAATTAGCTCCAAGTGAGACTAAGTGCAACTTAAAACACATTTATGTCTTCCTGTTGGAAAGACCTTCTTTATAATGTCATTCTTTGTTCAGTTTCCTGTTTTCTGGAAACAAAACATATTTGTTGCATTCCTCACACTTAATAATAAAGGGTGTGTTTTGCAGATTTGCTGTTGTATCTGTGAGAAGTGTGTCTTCTAATCTTTTAACCCGCCTTAGATTATCTTAATCCCGTCTCTAGCTGTGTGTGTGTGAGTTTCTAACTCTTCCACGTGGCCAATCAGCTCACCTTTTTCCCCCAGGAGCACCAATTAGAGCCACATATTGCTAATTGGCTGCTTTAAGAGGCTGAAGAAGAAGAAGACTGGGTTAGGATTGTTGTGAAGTGAAGTGGATGTGGAATTTCTTTCAAATTGAGCAAGATTTCTTTTTTTGTTATTGTCCAGCCATGAGTACAGACACTCAAAAGGTTGCTGTATTTGTCGTCATTACTTTTCTCCTTTTTGTCAATGCGTGGCTGTTTTTCCAACTTTCTTTTAGATAGAAGCGTTTTTAATATTTGTTTTAAATCAAGAGGAGCTTTCCAAAGACACAAGCAAGGACCTGTGGAGGTGTGCAATGCTATATTTAAGGTAAAAACAAAGGACTTAAAATCAAATTTTATTGGAGCAGTTATTAATACAGAAAAATGCTGAATACTGAGTTGCATTTTTAAAGTTTGCTGCCTTGTTTGTTTTGTATTTTTTTGGTCATTGAGTGAGGTAAGCTAGAGGAGATTATGCTTTTATTGTGAAGGTCCATACCGGACGTATAGGTTCGCCCTTTTCTTTATATTCATAATTATCTTAAATCAGCTTTATGTCATTATTTTCCACCGTATTAAAAACAGCTATAACAGTTCATACGCTCACAGCTTGTTTGCTGTCTAACAGACGTTATATGCTGCGGTGTGGAGAAAAAGGAGACATAAATTACGTAAATACACATTTTTTTTACTTTATTTTTTTTAAAAAAGGGCCATTCCTGTGACGACCGTTACCCGGTGATGTCCTGAAAGTCAGCCCGTAAACGCAGCCGACTAGTCCGGGTAGGAGGAGAGAGCTCGTCAGCATGGCTGGAGGATAAACCGTCAGCGGTACACGCAGGTGTTTATACTTGCGTCGTCGTCTTCATGAGCCGAGTTAACGGTCTGTAATCTGGCTAACGGGGACTAACGGTAGAAACCATGACAACGACGATGACGACGAGGTCAACTGGACGGTTAGCGAGCGTTAACCGTTAACCGATAACCGTTGGCGTTCTGTTTGGACCACTCGAGGGAGGACAGCGCGCGCGACCTTGGGAGCGTTGCCATGGATTTGACGCGGTTGGCTGTGGATGCGGGTCAGTTCATCAACCGGGCCGTGCAGGTACAAAAACAAACTGCGTTTTAGTGTAAATATGACCCCGAATGACGGTGTTTGGACATATGTCATACTGTAATACGTTAATAAAACGATTAACGTAGCAGTTAATTGAGAAAATTCTTTATATTTTTTGTTCTGTAAAATTCCCGCTCCTAGTACACGGAGGAGAGTCTTGGCCAGGCGGACAAGACGGAGTTAGACCCCGGGCTGGAGGAGCTCTTGACCCGGGCAGACGCCACCAAGACGTGGACAGACCAGATAATCTCCCAGACGGAGGTTTTACTGCAGCCTAACCCCGGTGAGTGACTGTACACATACATATAATATTTTTATTATTGTTATTATTATTATTATTAGTAGTAGTAGTAGTATTAGTATTATTAGTATTAGTATTATAATCAATATTATTATTAACAATAATGATAATATTAATATTATTATTATCATAAAATGTATTCTATTGTATTTCCTATCTGCGGGTCCTGCAAGTCTTGAATTTAGACACTTTTAGAGTTAACAAATTCATTGCACTGACCTGAAATACGATATTGTACATTGTACTGTACTTCCACAGTATACTGTATTGCAAAGAGCCTGATTTACTGTAGATAAACCACACTCCCATCTACTTTACTGTGGTATCCGTGGAGACAGTGTGTCCGCCATTCTAGTATTAATGTCATTATATTTATCTAAACCTGTTGGCGTGGGCTGAATTTATATCAACTTCTCTGTTGTTCATGTACATGTAGATAATTAAAAGACACCGTCTTCATGTTTGCATCAAACCACAACCACACACTCAACAATAAGTGGGCACCACTAGTCATTATGGTCTACGTAAAAAAAGAAAACACAGAGTAATGACTGTGGATCTTTACCTCTGGGACCCAGTATATCAGCCCTGCTCGGCCTCTTACAGTAAATGCATCTCCTGTGTGCTCTTCTGTTTGCTTTGACTGTAATTGGTCTGCTCAGATGAATAGGGGCGCTCATTCTTTTGCCTGTTTGAATCCGAGTACCTCAGCTAATGGAGGTGGTCTGTAATTTGTCAAATAGAGGGGAGAGCATTCAGCTGCCAGAAATAATAATTTCATCCATTGGTTCATCAAAGATACAGTTGCAGATGATGTTTTGCTTTTAGTCTCTTTGAAGAGTAATTTTTTTTTTGTTATTTGCTTCATGTGCTACTGTTGTTTCACATTTATTTTTCAGTGCATGTCCTAGTAGAATACAGTATCAAATGTATGCACAATGGCATTATTAATATTTAATCTCCATGATCCTGACACCTGTTTTTTGCACCCATCTTAAGGTCAAACTGTGTTTGTGAGGCAGACGTTAAAAAGTCCAATTGCTCCTTTTTTTTGGTAGAAAATATAACATTTTAATCTGAATCAAGCTCTCTGACCCCTGATGAACAGGAGCACGCTTAGAGGACCGGCTTTACGAGCATCTGGATTGGAGCGTCCCGCCTCGGCCTCGTGCACACGAGGTGTTGGGAGATCAAATGTCCCAGGCTGGGCTGGAGATTGGGCCCAACACACCCTATGGTGAGCATACATTGATGTGAATAATGTTGATATGAACATCAGAAACTTATTTACTTCATTCTGTATTAAGGAATGGCACTGCTCAGGTGTGGAGAGGTTCAGAAGCAGCTTGGCGAAGCAGAAAAGAAGTTTGTCCAAAGCACTAACATCCACTTTCTGAACCCTCTGAGGAGTTTCACTGAAGGGGAATACAGAGCCATACAGGTATCACACACATAAACACACACCTATCACCATTATGAGTTAACTGTATGTTTTCGGTGTCACATTCTCAGTAATCACTCCACACCAACGTGTCTTTCATAGGATGAGCGCAAGACGTTGGTGAATAAGCGTTTGGACTTGGACATAGCTATTACCAGAGTGAGAAAAGCCCATGAAGCTGACCGAGAGGCTAGAGTAAGTCACAATGTCTTTACTTCACTTCATGCTTTTATCATACGTGAGTCAAATTTTTTTTAAATCATACAGTACATGTAATATCTGCTTTTTCCTTTCTCTTTGTCAGAACCTGAATGCAAACCCAATGGAAGAAAACTACTTGTCTCATGTCTCCTACATGTTCAGCTTCCTGCGTGTCAAATGGATGAAGGTCAGTGACGCTGCAGAGACATGAACATCTTCATTCACTCAGTGAGTTTAAGTTTGGTCATTTGTCCCCCCTCTGTCTCTCTCATCCAATCAGATGTGGGCTCAGGAAATATCTCAGGTGAGTTCATGTTTATCTCTGCATGCACACAAGATCAACTGAGGATTATTGTTACACTGCTGGCAGTTATAGAATTGAGTATTGTCCTGTTAGTTACAATAATAGTTTTTTTTCCTATTATGTAGTTAATTTATATATAAGACCCTAAAGATTTCTCTGTGTGTGTTTGTGTCTGTGTGTGTGTAGGCAGAGATGGAGATGAGGATCTGTCAGAGTCTGTTCGATCGACAGTCCGAAATCACAAGACAAGTTGTGGAAGGAATCGACAACACACATGTATGCGCACGCAAAAACACACACACACACGACAAAATACTATGCTAATAATAATATGCAAAACTCTATATTGTTTTATGTTTTAGAAAATAATTGTTTATCTCCCCAACAAACAAAAGGTTTGTTAATAAAGGATGCAGATTACATTCATTAGTTTTTGTCTCATGGTCTGTTGAGTTTATGTTGCTCCATCTGTCTTGTGTTGTTGTTGTTTTTTTCCAGACAAATCACATGCGGTGCCTGACTGACTTTGTGGAGGCTCAGGCCTGTTATTTCGACCAGTGCAATCAACATGCTCAGGAGCTTCAGAAACATCTTGCCAGGTCTGTATGTCTGGTTTAGAAGCTAAAGACAAAGTCTTTGTAGAATAAATCAAATAATGCCTGGAAGTCTTTCACTGCATTGCATTCGAGGTTTTTCATCTGAAGTTTTTTCAAGCTCTTGTGAGGTCTAATTTGTTCTACAAACTCAAAAGCCCATTGGATTAACTTGAAAATCAATGTCACAAAACTGACTACAGGGCTGTTTTTCTAAGCTCGTGAAAGTTTATTTATTTATTTATTTATTTGTTCCGGATAGATGTAAAATGAACATAGTAAACCATGGGATCCAATTACACTGTAACCCATTTGGCAAAACATATGCCGAACTTTCCCATAAAGATATATTTATTAGGACATCTGGTCTTACAAAGACCTTATTGAGAATAATTCATTTTGGTTAGTTGTGTTTTTTGTTTCTCCCTGCAGCATTCCAGCTGTCCTCTGCTCCAACAACTGGCAGTCGTCAGTTAGTAATGCAGTAAATCAGCCATCAACAAGCAACCATGTAGCCAATGAGTCCGTCGGGTTAAATCAAGGCACGCCACTCCCCATACTTGTCCACCAACTTCCAGAATTTGACCAGGACTCATGGACCTTGAACCCACCGCCAGCAACAGATACCTCTCTAACCACACAGCCACCGAATCAGACAAATAACAACAACAACAACACTTTCTTCACTAATAGCCAGGTAACCAGCCACCGTTCAGCAGCCAACCAAGCATTTAATCATGCCCGTACATCAAATTCTGAGCCAACAGACACGGCTGCGATAAGCAACGGTACAGGTACGACAACAACAACAGCAGCTTCCCCTCCCTCTGAACTCAGTGGAAGCGAGTGTCAGACAGCAGGTGCAGTCGGTAATGAGACCATAACAACTGATAACATGGATATTGAGGCCTCAGCAACCAATGGCACGGTTGCCGAGCCCCAAACAGCCAATGACGCCGCAAGCGAGCTGCCTGCCATTAACGAACAAGATGTCCAGGAGTCATCAACAGACAGTCAGGCTGTGCTTCAGTAGAGACTTAATGTCTGGTTGGGGGATTTGATGCCAGACCAAAGACATGTCAGCTGGTAATTGGCACTGTAGATCCAAGAATACAGACTGTATTAGAAAGGAGCAGAGCATCATTATATCATGTGGTACAATATAAAAAAAAAAGTGAATTCATCTCATGGGGAAGATGTAAAGTGGTTGTGAAAGTGCTTATTTTTTTTGAACGTGATTTAGTGCCATTAGCCATATTCATATATAATTCATGTTATATGAAAATGAGTAGCATTAGTGACACTGGGTGCAATCTATTTGTATAATGTTTCCTAGCCTAAGGCTGCCTGACTGTATGACTGATTGAATATATAGGGATCTTAGGTGGCAGCAATCACTTCAGGGTGTCGGGTCAGGACACTGTTGGCATGTTCAGTGGATGGCATTAATAAAGTTCAAGCTGTTTATCTGCATTTAGGGGTGAACCAGGGCCGGTCCTAGCTATGGGCAATGTGGGCGGCCGCCCAGGGCGCCGTCTCCGGGGGGGGCGCACGAGCGCCCGAAAATGAAAAAAACCTCCCGAATTTTCGATACCGCTCATCAAGTCTATACCTACTCCTATCAGACTGGCATTGTTCACTTTAGCAGACAGAGAGGCGTCTTTATCCAGCTTATATTTGGCAGCGATGCCAAAGCCGAAGCGAGTGTTGTTGCTGCCAGCGGTCCAGCCCAGAGTGATCGCCGTCTCCAGCTCGTCGTTCACCTTCTGGTAGATGGAGCCGCCGAACTCTGTCCTGCCGTTATTGTTGGTATGCAGCTGGAAGTCTCCGACCCGGTATCCAAGGGTGAAGTTGTTCTGGGCCAGTTTGGACTTGGCCGTGTCGAAGGCCATCTGGTAGCCGGCCAGCCAGCCCTCGTAGCCCAGCACAGCAGCAGCGTGGATGATTAGACCTGCGAAGCCGACGTCACAGCCCAGGTTCACGCGGTCACGCTTGTAGCCAGTCTTCAGCTTACTGCTCTTCTTACCCGTGTTCAGTACAAAAGACATGTCCAAGGCGACCTTGAGTCAACTGATCCTCCACAGTGACTTCAGCGGCCAGCGTGTTATCCTTGTTCCACTTCTGGTGGAAGCTCCTGCAAAGGAATTATCTTTTGTGCAGCCGCCCCCAAATTTGGTGTGTAAATTTGACACTAATAGAAAGCTTCACTACATCTTGCTGACATCCTGAGGTGGTAGCCTGATGAGCCGTACCACTGGGCGAGTATAGGTCTTGGACGACTGCAGTTCTAACCCGACCACCCGTCCCAGGTATGATGGTTTTCACCGTTCCCACTTGCCAGAGAGCTCTTGGAGTTTTCTAATCCACAATGAGAACCACAGTTCCAATAGTAATGTTGTGCCATTTCTGCCGTACTTGTAAGGTGGGCAGGAAGTGTCTTATAAAGTGCTTCCAGAAGTGGTCTGCTAGAACTTGCGTGTGCCTCCAACTCTTGCGACTGAGCAGTTCCGATTCTGGGTAGACCACTTGCGGATAACAGTCTGGCCGCCCCATCAATAAGGAGTTGGGGGTGACTTGATCCGGGTCTGCAATGTCTGTGGAGACGTAACCCGAAGGCCTAGAATTGAGAATGCTCTTCACCTCAAACAAGATGGTCCTAAGCACCTCCTCCGACACAGTTTGAGCTCCAAGTGTTGTTGCTGCCAGCGGTCCAGGCCAGAGTGACCGCCGCCTCCAGCTCATCGTTCACCTTCTGGCAGATGGAGCTGCCGAACTCTGTCCTGTTGTTAACGTTGGTGTGCAGCTGGAGGTCTCCGGCCCGGTACCTAGGGGCGAAGTTGTTCTGGGTTCAGCTCCTTCATCTTGTATTTGGTCTTCAGGCTCCCTGCAGCTTTCCCTGTGTGTTGAACTCAACTCCGCTCTGTAATTTGGTCTTTAGGTCCAGCTTCACAACGCCAAAGCCGTAGCCTTTGCTGAATATATCCTTGGCCTTATCGTTCTTAGGACGTCGTTTCTTTGTCGGAGCGTCCCTGAGCGGTACGTATGTGGTGCATTCAAGGACCTTAGCAGTGTGGGAATTTACATGTGCAGCAATATAAACAACGAAAGAACCATGCACAAAGGAATTATCTTTTGTACACTGACTGACTGTTATATTCGCATTACATTACATTACATTGCATTTAGCAGACGCTATGAAAAGTTGTTCCCAGTCTATGAAACTAAATCTTTATTTTTACATTTAGCTAAACGAGAGAACTAACAAAGCTTTGTGCCAAGTGTATAGTATGTGTGTGCTGTTTGTTGTGTGTGAAAACATCGGTTCACATGCAGAGATGTATAAAGTACTGGAGTAAAGGAGTGGAGTAAAAGTACAAGTGCTATATCAACTACTGACTTGAGTAGAAGTTGAAGTGTTCTTTAAACACCATACTTAAGTGAAAGTACTAAAGTATTCAAAATGTTTTGTAAAACATTGCTACTCAAGTATTAAAAGTACAAGTAAAAGAACAAGTACTGTTGTTTATATTATTTCAAATATTTATTAAGGCACAACTTCTGATGTTACAGTGTTACAATGTTCATGGTAGAGTTCTGTGATTTCCCATGGTCTGTGAATGCGTCTGAATGAATGCGAGAGTGAGGGGGCGGGGCAGCAGGTGAGAGAGCGCACCTGGGTGAGTCAGGTGTATGACGTACGGCGCACGAGCGAGGTTGATGTGAGACCGGGACTGTTCAGTTGGTTTTTTGGCGTGGTTCCAGCCGACAGTCACCGAGTCCTGGAACCAAACCGTTCAGCAATAAATGCAGGTTTGTTAAATATCGCCTCGTCATTCATCACGTGTCCGGCTGGACGCTACAATAGTAACGAGTAACGACTCAGCACATGAAAAATGTATCCGAGTAAAAGTATTAAATTCATCAAAAATATGTAGTGCAGTAAAAGTAGAAAAAAGGAATGCTCCAAAAGTACAGATTTTGGTACTTAAGTACAGTACTTAAGTAGTTCCACTTCGTTACTATACATCTCTGTTCACATGTGAGTTTGTGTCTGTGTCTCAATGTCCCGCGTGCACTCACCTGTGTTTACGGCTTCCCCCAAACCCATGACCCCTTTTTAAAGAAAGGTGTCGTGTTTATTTATGGGACCAGGCCACCGGTTGACTCGAGTTGCTACAAGTTGAAGTCATTTTTCCATACGTAACAAGTCACTCGTGTGTGTGTGTGTGTGTTGGGAAGCCCATCGAGGTGACAAAACGCCAAGCTTGAACAGGACCTTTATGCTGTGGTATAAAATATGTTTTCTCATACACACTCCCAAACACCACAGTCAAATCACATATTCACTTTTACCCTTTTTACCCCCTTAAAGCCTCCACTTTGGTGACATGGGTAGAAGTTTCCATGTCCAGATGTTGTTAATTTTCTTCGCGAGGGCAGCCCGGCTTTACTGTGATGTGGGTCCACTCAGGGGACCCCTGAATGGAAACACTTTAATGTAGCGCTGGCCCTACTGATGTAATCACTTACCAGCTCTAAACTCTACGCTTTTGTCCCAATACGTATGTCATGTGAAGATATGTGTGTGTGTGCAACATTTTTCACAATTTTAGTCGCTGCCAGTCTTAAGCTACGTGTCATAATACAGTCACATGTTGTATATTCAGCTGATGTGAGTTGTCACTTGATTTATGTGATAATGTGGAAATAAATATGCAAACACTGATGTCACGTCGATCCAAATCATGTGTGGGTTCTTCTGTCTTTGTCCTGCGGTGGATTTGTTTCTTTTTCTTCTTTTGTATTTTGTCATGACGGCCAAAACTCCCAAAACCATTTCCAGGTTGAGGTCTTAATCAGGCTTCCCCCGGCCCAAGTTAAGTAATATTTATGCTTCATTGAAAGCAGTGTTATAAATCATATTAACAGGACACTGAGGTCTTGGTGGTGTATGACATTTACCACAGTCTCAACACATGCACACACACACACTAAAAAAAATACTGACCAGTGTTTTTGTGTGTGTAGGTGTTCCTCCTTAACGCTCCCTCTCGTTTCTCTTGTTTCTATCTGAGGCGGATTAGATCGATTAAGCGCAGGGTATGTGATACTGATCCGAGAAACAGTGAGGAGGTCCGCGGTTCAATAACACCATAAAGACCTATTTCACATCACCGCTACATTTTAGAGGGGCCTCGCATGACGGCAAAAAAAAAAAAAACACATTAAATAGTGTTTCGTTGTCATAGCTTTTTCTATGACTCAGCAAAACAAGAATAGATTCGCCTGTATCTGTCTCTAGCTGCTCATTAGGTACAGTGAGTCCCTCCCTATATGTTTCCAACTTATTTTTTTATAATTTCCGGTGTGCATCTTTGTCAGCAGAGACAGCAGCTCGCTCTCTCGCTCTCTCTCTTTGCTTCTCATGCGATTTTCTGCTTATGAGTGATACAGGAAGGAAGCAGAAGCTGGATTGATGTTGTTTCAGGTGTGGTTGACATAACTGAGTTATGAGACCAGATAAAGGGAATATGGATGTTCCTAATTACATTTGGCTTGGTCCTTCCCTCTCTCCGAGGGACACGGACAGATAATATTTGTATGGATATGTACAGTTTATTGTCATTATGTTTTTGTTTAACATATTTAACCAGGTAAACACTACTGAGATTTTCTTTTCCAAGGGAGACCTGGCCAAGATGGCAGCATAAAAATGCAAAAACATTACATGATAGGCTAAAGAACTGCTAATCGTTTTGCATTTATGCAGATTACTTATAATGCAGCTGCAAATCTTAATGTATTGTAATGTCCAACATGCAGAGACACTGTTTTGTTGCATTCATATACAAGAAATCATCTTTAAGAACCTGTTGAAAGGTCGTGGCGAACTGCTTCATCCTATAGTTTCAGGACTTGTGTCTGCAAATAAAATACATTCATCAAATATCTTTATATGTGTGACAGGTAAACAATTTATTGCCCAGACAATTCCCACAACGTCTTTATGCTTCCTCCTAGCATGAGAAAATAACACCAACTTTAACAAAACAAAGTAGTGGAAGCAGACTATATTTTGAGGTGCGTCTGGGCAAGAGGATCCACAAGTATACAAAACTGCATCATCTGCATATTAATGAGCATTCATTCCATGTGTATTAATATCTAAATTATGTATGGAAAGAGGGAATAAAAGTGGGCCAAGCACAGAGTCTTGAGGTACTCCGTTTTGTACAATAACCTAGTTTGAACCAATTCTAACTAGAAAAACATTAGTACATGCCGTTTAACATCATTATACATTATTATAAGTCATATATATTCTTATAGTGTCTTTATTGTTTCACAGCATACTGCATTTCAATCATATCTACATTGGTTTTCCTACATATTGGGGATAAAAAGGGGATACACCCAGTTCTCATAAAACAGGTCTGTGTTGGCTGACTTCGCCCTGTTAGTGTTAGTATGTGGTTTGTTAATCAGGAAAGTCCTTTGCTGTTTTTAGCCAATGTCGGCTCTGTTGACAACACCCATTGTCCTATTTTCCCTCACACCTCTGGTTTTCGTCAGGATAACCCAGACAACAGGATGTGTTTCTTTCCTAATTCCCTTTTGGTCTGAGTAAAATTAGCGCTAATACACGAGGAATACTCGACTTAAATCCAACTTTCATCATCTACCTCTCTGACTTTTTTTCCCCCTCTCTTTCCATCTTCCTCTCTCTCTGTTATGTTTTTGTCAATCCTTCATCTCTCATCATTCCTCCCCCTCACTGCCAGCTGGGAAGGTTTTGTGTGACAGCTCAACTGTGGGTGTGGTGTGCAGGTGGGGGTGGTAAACAGCGTCTGGTGGCTGCTGATAAATGTAGCTCCTCTTTTATGGAGTCATACGATGACCTAAATAGAAAGATGACCTATGGGGAGAAATAAAAGGTCGAAAATGCCTCTGATGAGCACCGACGAGGACAAGGTGGTAACACTGGAACTGATTTTCGGTGTGCACATGCACTGAATGTGAGTTCTAACATAAATAGGTATTGCTTTACTGGAGGGATCCTCGTTGCTTGCATTTAATGGAATTGAGCCAGAGAAATGAGCAACGAGGAAAGGTAAAATGAAACTAATTTCCTCTGTACCTTTCCTCGCCAACTTTAGCTCTCTTTCTATCCATCTCTTCCTCTGCAGGTTCTCTCTTTTCCTGAGACGATGCCAGCTCTCACCTCATTGAGTCCCATTGCTACAATTACAACCTGCCATTCATGGGAAATCACACATATTTACTGACAGACATGCTGACATCTGCAGGGGGATCTCAGTCTGGAGGTCTGCAGAGAGTAGGAAGGTCAAGGCTTTTCCTTTGACCTTGACATGTCCTACTTCTGCTGCTTAACCCCTGTCTAACACCTGTTGACCCGAGCCCTCAGTCTGTAAGAATAAGGTCATTTTTTTTCCCCTGCTATGAGTCCAGTAACTCCTAAATCATCCTCGTGAAATGTTTAATCGACAACGTAACCAGGCAACAAAATACAATCAGGGCCAGAAAGCAAATTTCACAGTGTTGCCAAGCAACAAAATCGTATTTCAGCTGGTAAAAACAAACTAATTGAAAGATTAAAAATATAACCCCAACTGTGCAATGTTGCAACTTTTTTTTTTTTTTTAGGTTAAGGGATTTGGTGTTAATGCACAGAGCGGGGAGTGACTCATGACTCACCCGTTAAAAGGTTACAGAGGCAGACGAATGTAGGAGAAGTGTGCGGATTGAAATATCCTGCAGAAACAATGTGAACGTGGCTGCGGAGGATTTAAGAATGAAATGCATTGCGCGATGACAATGAAAAGAAAAAGCCTATTTTTAGGGCTCATTAGGGTTTGGTCATGTTTGGTCTGCGAAACATGGAAGAGGCTAAAACTGCACTTATTTATTTTGCACTCCTCTATCATAGGAAAACAATGACGCTAAACGGATAAAAGATAAATATTTGGGTGAATGTGGTGGGTGGTTTTATGTTTTGTCTGGAAGAGACTTTAAGTGGTGCGGTTTTGACCTCACGCTGACCGCCTAGAAGAAAAATCTCCAGAAAGACTGTGCAGACAGTGTGTAAATATTTGTGACGGTGTGTGAAAATGGGACTTAAATCTGTGTCTCTACATGTTTTTTTTCTCTTCTTTAAGATTTAGGGAAAACTTCAGCTGCACAGTAGCCACAGGCGACACTAAATGTTAATACCTACTCAGCTGTATCACTTATACAGCTATATCTATGTAAAGTCTATGACCTTTAGAGTAGACATTAGCCACCATAAATTACCGCTCAGACCAGACCTAGTAAGGCTGCACAGCGGAAAATTGTTATTTCTCGAATGTTTCATAGTCAACTTGTTTTCATTCTGACTGGTGGGTCTTCCTTTTTACTCCTCTTCTGTTTCAGTCCTTCCTCTCCTCCCTCCATCCCTTTCTTTTTCACCCCAGCTTTTCCCCGTACCTCTATAACTCTCCTCCTCTTTCCCCAAAACGCCCCTATATTCCCCACTCACTTCGACTTTTGACATATTACCTCCACTGAAGCATTAGTCACCCAACCCCCCCACCTCTGTCCCACCCTCCTTAACTTCCCCTCCTTCTTCCCTCGTTATAAACTCAGGACCCGCAACAGTTGGCTCAGTGTGAGGGAGCCCTACAAAAAGTGTAGGGGGTGAACACAAAAAAAAGAGAGAAGAGAGCAGCTGGAAAACTGGGTGGCAAGCACACCATCATCAGACACTTTTGTGATTTCTTTAAAAGCGACACATTCAGATCATGCATGTGTTCAGGATCTGGCGTGCGCTGTGTGTGCTCGGCTTCGTGGGTGCATCCTTGTGCGTGAATGACTTTGAGTATGAAGGGAACTACGCAGAAAACTATGACAACGAGATCTCTCAGGACCAGCAGGAGGGTGAGTTTTGTTTATTTATCCTTTTGTTCGCTGCCTGTTTGAACAGATGGCTCATTATGAAGGATTTGTTCTCAGCTGCCGTGCCTGATTTCATTATGTCAATAAAAATTATTATTCATTATTATGTGTTTTGATTTAAGAATCACATTAAATTTATTAGTTAGGTTTAAATGTAGTAGTGTAATGTCAGGCCCAGGACCACATTTAGTAAATGTGTCCCACAGGGATCTAGTCTTAGTCCACTTCTATTTATTACATACATTAGAATATAACATATCTGATGAGACCATTGTAATGTAAATTTGCCATCTTTGGCTGCCATAGAGGAGATTTCAGTTTTATTATTTATGTAAAAAAAATCAGCTCTCTGCTCACATCAAAATAAAGTAAATATAATGTCACATTAGAGGCCATTTTAACGCTGTAATGCATGTTAAAACATAGTCAGGGAAAAATGGTTTTAAAAACTAAACGTGTTAGTTAAAATCTCTCATATATTATACCCAAATACATATTTTGTTTTCTTTAATGTGGAACCACTGTAGCGTTTGTATATGTTCATCCTGTATGCTGAGTCAGTAACACCTAATAATACTGCCAGGGATTTACAATGTATGATTCAGGTGCCAACCTTGTGCTTAAAACAAACTATGTAACTAATAGCTGTTTTAAAAGAGCAAATCTACAAACTGTATTTTGTATTTTCTTTGTATAATTGGACATGAAAGCTGGTCAAGGCTCTCCTATATAACAACTATATCACTAGCAGTTTTTGTCATATAGACAAATGATGTGAAACTTGAGAGCAAAGGACAAACACATTTGTTTTTTATCATACATCATCTATAAGAAACAGCTCCTACGTACAGTCAAAACAAATGCTGGCAGGCTAAGTCGTCTAACATTTATCTTACTTATTTATCTCTTACAGTAAGTCCACTATAAGTAAGTTGCTGCACTCTGTGAATTATTGTCCCTCTCTATTAAAAGATTTGTGCTCCTTTCGTTTGAACTTCGTACCCTTAATCTACTTTGCTGTACCCAGCAAATGTTCTACGATAACTCTTCCATCTGAGTTTCTTAAAGCCCTTGTCATTGTGGTTCCCCCCACGGTTTTGGGTGCATATCATAAAAGTGAAATATGTTAGATCGTATTCTCTTCATAGGCTTCACAGTATATCTGTATTGTCTTTCCTAAGCTTCAGTTTTGTTTCCCTATAGTGTCCCCTTAGGTACCCACTATTTATTCCCTGTCAGAGCTGGTAGGTGTTTTAGTAGTGCCAGGTTTGTATGATTAACCCACACTATAATGAGATTAAATGTTTGGTTTATGTTAATCCCTGTTGTTGTTGTCTACAGGGGAAACTCCAACAACCCCATGCCAAGCTACAGATTTCTCCCGCTGGGACAAGCTTTTCATCGCTCTGGAGGACTCCCAGATGAGACAGAACATGCTGCTGGAGTCTCTGGAGCAATGCAGCGGAGGAATGGTCTCTCTCAAGAACCGGGTGGACAAGCTGGCTAAAGGGACATGCCAGCAGTGTCTACCCAGCCTGGAGTCAGCGTGCAGAGCGCAATCGGAGCAGACGAGTGTCAGGCTGCAGCAAGGTTTGGCAGAACTCCGGAGAGAGGGTGAAGATAGGGAGAGGAGCTTAAACGCCACCTTGCAGCAGCTCCTGCACAGCAGCCGTGAGGGGAACGCTCGGCTGAGGCAGCTGGAGGACGGACTGGTGCCATCGGGAACAGCCGACGGCGGGATGGAGCGCCAACCAACACCGAGACCTGGAGGTTTGGGGGCTTTGGCATTTGGCTTGGGGATGAAACCATTCCTATCTGGCCAGAAGAAGCAGGAGGTGACTTCACCCCTGGACATGGCCACGATGGAAAGGGCTTTGGTTGCTATAGCAACAGAGCTGCAGAAGATTCATCTGCAACTGAGCAGAGTGATAGAGCGAGAGGGAACATCGGGGAAGGACAGAGGAGACACATGAATTTCCTATAGAGGGAGGAAAATAAATAAAATAATGACTCTCCGGTGATCATGATTTTGCACATACTCTTTTTTTAATGTTACTTTTAAGGGGCCTTTTTTTTTTTTTAAATATGTGAGCTTGTGAAACTTTCTGGTGACAATGACTTTAGATGTACTATAAATGTTGTGGGTTTGCTATAATAAATAAATAAAAACTTATTATACTAACCTAATCAGTCTCATGGAAAGGTTTCCTCCCTTCTCCCACATAGTAATCAACTTGTTTTTAGAGCTTCGTACTTCATGTGTTCACGCACATGTTTACACTTTCATTCGCGTGAGTCAGTGCATGTTCTCCATCCCTCACATGTGCCAGAGTTTACACCACCATCACCACCACCCCAGTGTTTGCGTAGTTTGTCGTTAAATGTGTGCGAAAGGTTTTTCGGATCGTGCCTAATTCTGAGCAGACCTCACCCTCTCGTTAGTTGCTTTAAAGAGTCTGAGAGGCCGCGGCTTACGACGCCGCGAGTGGTTATGATTTATGAAAAACCCTGCCTGCTGCCGCCCGTCCCTCCTGCAGCCACACACACACATTCATTATTATAAACCACAGCGGCTGGTGTCGATGGATGTTTAACTTAAGTACAAATACCACACTGTACACAGCAGAGCGGAAAGTCCCCACTGAGTATTTTTTAGAATTACATATTATCCATCCATTTTGCATTAACATTTATCCTCAGGGTCGCGGGGGGGGCTGTCCCAACTGGGCCAGGGGCCAGTTCAAGTTGCCAGGTCAGTACATATTATGTTATGTGATAATTATAATTAATGTATTAACCTATAAGCAGAATTTTAGTTAATCTGACAGTTCATTTTAATAAGTAGTTTATAATAAGGCATCATACTGGCCACAGATTTTGTATTTAAGATGTCCAAATAAATGTAGTGGAGTAAAAAGTACAATATCTTCCTCTAAAATGTAGTATAGGAAAAAGTACTGAGTCACAAAATGGAAGTATTCAAGTAAAGTACAAGTACTGTATGTTTATGCTTAACTGAACACGTGTAGTCACGTTTCACCAGTGGGCAAAATAAAGCAATAAAGAACATTTGAACCGTATGTGACTTTAATTAGGCCAGCACGTTGACATCACACGAGCATTTTCACTAATGAAAGGCTTACAAACCGAGGCATGAATGCAGAATTGTGCCCGTGCCTGTGCACCTTTCCTTATAAATCTGCAGCTGGGTGGAGAAACACAGGCAGAGATGTAAAGTTTTAATGAAGTAACAAGACATGGAGGAGCGTGGAGATGAAGTAAGGATAAATTATATCCCATGTCCAGACTTTCTGCCACACCTGTTTCATCATGATATCCAGCATGCATGAAAGCACACACACACACTGGTCTCTTAAAGCCTCCATCTGTGCGTTGTGTGTTGGAATTTTAATGAATGGAAGATTTGTTGCACCATCTGATTTTCTCGCTTCATTCATTTTTTTTAACCCACGAAAATAAAAACAGACAGTGGGGGGAAAAAAGGGAAAGTGGGAGGCTAATGATGAAGAAAATAGACCCAGAAAAAGAGTGAGTGACGGTGCTTGTGTGTCTGACAGGTCGTTATTAGGCGTAATGATAGTTCCCCACGCATAGAACAGTGTTTTTATCAGCCATCTGGCCACACACAGCCCTACACCAAGCCACCATCAGCCTCGCTTTCTGCCCGGGCTTCCGTCTCTTTCACCTCCGTTTCGTCATCTCTCCCTCCTCTCCTGCTTCTTTTCTGTATGCCGATCCCATCATCTTTTCTGTCTCTACCCTCATTTATCTTCCTCTGATTGTGTCCTCTCTTCCCTCCCATCTCCTGTTTTCCCCCACTCCTCTCTCTGTCTCAAAATAGATGGCATCAGTCCTCGGCTATAACCCTCACCCGGCTGGTAAAAGTGACGGACATTACACTCCTGTGAATTGTGGCTGTTATACCGCGCACACACACACACACACACGAATCTCGAAGGAGGCGAGATACTTGATTGCAAGCGGCTTCAAGAACGTGTTGTGTCACGGAGATTTTAATATCACATCACGTAGTCACTATAACAGACGACACAATATTGGCACTTTTCCCGAAAAAAGCAAAGAGGACAATACAAAATCGATAAAGTTCCAATAAACATTTAGCAGTTTCTTTTGCACACTGGAACCAATCTCATGAAGGAGGGAGCGAGGGAAAGAGACAAAGGAGGTGTGAAGAGGAGATGTCTATTTGATGGGCGAGTCCAGGATCTCTTCATACTCCTCCCTCTGGCGCCGGCCTCCCCCGCGAGAGGGTAGCAGCTTCATTGCCACCAGCCAACCCACGCTCAGTATGACCATCACGCTCCCGACGACCTCCGGCGCAGTGGGAGCCAATGGCAGCACGGCCAGATGCAGTAGCATGGCAACAGGTATCTCCAGGCTCTGAGAGGCGGACACCAAAGCCGGGTGGAGTCGGGTGAGGGCGTGCGTCATCCCCAAAAAGGCTGCTATCGAGCAGGCAACCAAGCCCAGCACCAAGCCCCAGGCTGGGGCACTCATAGGCCAAGACCATCCCTCCTGGAGCAGAACCAACGAGGCTGGGGCAAGCAGGCAGCCAGTCCAACTTACTGTGAACAAAGCTGTGCCCACTCCCACCCTCTCTTTCAGGGAGCGATACCC
Organism: Collichthys lucidus; assembly: GCA_004119915.2. NCBI lineage: Eukaryota > Metazoa > Chordata > Actinopteri > Sciaenidae > Collichthys > Collichthys lucidus. Next base: position 24,977,319 of record CM014095.1, read on the forward strand.
AACCAGCGCCAGAGCCATCCACAGCCCCGCAAGAGCCGAAAGAGACCAGCCGAACGCACCCCTCCAGAACGCAACCGGGTCAGTCGGTATATCTGAATTGCTCTCGTCTGCTGTGGGAAGCAACACGAGCCCCAAACCACACAGTCCTGCAGCTATGGTGATCCCATCAGCCAATCCCAGCCTCTCCTCCAGGAGCAGGAACGCCAGGGTCGCCGACAGCGCCGTGGTTGCCAGGCGCCAGGTCGTCGTGCCGTTTCCAGGAGAGACAAAGGTTAAGGAGGAGTAGGCACAGCAGAGGGAGAGAGAGTACGCGATGCCGTAACAGAGCAGACGTAGGCGATAGCCCTGAGGTCCAAAGGGGTTCTCGCCCCTGTGCAGTGGTACAGCCACAGACAGAAGCTGGACGATGGATCGAACCAAGAGCAGAAACAGGGGGCCGAGGCTGAAGCGTTCAGAGGCCAGGCGGGTCAGAACGATCAAACAGCCGTGAGCCAACGCCGCACCGACAAGCCCCACCCAGGTGAGTCGAGACGCAGACACAGACGCCTCCCCGAAACTGGCCAGCTGTTCCCCCACCCCTCGCCCAGACCCCTTTGATGCTTTGGCTCCCCCTTCGCTGCCGTCTCCTCCTCCCCCAGCAGCCTGAGGTTTGCTCATCGTGTCTTTGTCTTTGTCTTTGGCGCCAAACAGAGTCATAGGCCACTTCTTGCCCTCCGTCAGCTGTTTCCTGTCCGACGTCTCCTCCAGGAAGGAGCCAAAGTCCTCGAAAGACGGCGCGTCGTCGTAGCCTTCATCCCCAGGCTGGGGGAAGTGTGTGTGTACCCCGGGTTGAGGGGAGTAGGGGGCGTGCGTGGCATATTTGGCCGTGACGGTGTGAGGGTGGATCTTTACTCTCTTTTTAGAGCCGCTCAGGAGGTGAGTGGACTCCATTTTTAAAACTTCAGTGAAGACGGACACCTGCGAGGGAAAAAGGAAAAGACACTTTTAGAGCCCTTTACAAATTATATATATGCTCCGTCACACTTCCACCTCTCTCTGGGAAGCCGCTTGATATCTCATGTATCTTTAATATCACAGATAATAATAGCAGTGACTCACATCCTCCAGTGTTCCCTGTGTGTATTTGCCAGGGGATGTACGTAAGCTCTGACTGTCTGAGCATTCACAAGTTACATGTAATATATTTATTAACATTTTCTTATATACACATACACTTGTATATACATACATGTCGTTATATCAGATATGTAGGTCTGTGCTGCAAGTGTCATAAACCGAACAAACAAACAACCATTACATATACACATATACATATAGATTTATATTTAACATTTAGATTTAGCATTTAGATTTTACATTTAACATTTGGATTTAAATATTTAAAATATCTCTAAGTTCACAAATATTGTTCTAAATGTGCAAAAAAGTGACTCTCAAAAATTCAAACACAGTTTTTTAAACATTGTTTTTAGCTAAATGTGACAAAATGTTGCTGTTATTTTCAGAGCGAGACGCTTTACAAACGGCACCCCATAATCACCTTCTCATCCATAAGTGGGTATGGGTAACTTAAGGGCTTAATACGATTGCGGATATTTGAATTTACTTTTTGAATATGAATTTATATTTAGTCCTGTTGTAAGGTTTACATAACTGCTTATTCCTCCTCATTGTCATTTGCTAAATCGATACCATTAACAAACATATTAAATGGTTTCCATATCTTTTCGAACATATCTTTGCCTTCCTTTTCGTATGTATGTCGCTCTCTCCAAAGGAAAGGATGCCAGCATCTGTTTCACCCAATACGTTACACTTGGTCTGCTGATCTTCTTCCAAAACATTGCAGTGGGTCTTTTGGCATGTAAAAGACACATATCTATTAGTATACGTTCACTTTTATTGTATTTATGACCTTTTGGGTGAAGACCTAAGACAAAGAACGCTTTTTGAAATAATTTTTTCTATTGCTCTTTTAACCTCTTCCAAAAAAAGTTTTATCTTACTGCATTCCCACAAACAATGGAATAACGTCCCCTGCGCCTCAGTGCATTTTGTACAAGTTTAATTGTTTTTTTTTTCTGTGTGATTAAGTTCATATTAGCAGACTCATAGCAGATTAGCAAGGCCATTATCGTTCCTTTTAGTCTTCTTGGACGGCGTGACCTTCAAAAAGGGGTCAGAGAGTGCCGGTAATGACAGTTACATAAGGAAGTGCTTCCTGCCTCATTCGTCTTTTATCTATCTCTCTCTCTCTTCGTCTAAATATACTTTTCTCTGCCTCCCTAAATCTACACATTCAGGCAGGTGAAATAGGACATATATATAAAAGTATTCCTCGCATCTGTTCTGGTTTCACAGAAATAGCCGGCTCGTGAATCATCCGTCTCCTCTCCCCTCTTTTTTCCTTCTCTCTGTGTCTTTAACTTTTCAAGGTCCCGCTCCACGGATGCTTAACTCGTATAACTGATGTAGTAATAGCTCTCTGCAGCAGAACAATCTGGTCGTGCAGGTGCTATACGGAACATACCCTGCTGCTGCATTTCAGGGTTGCTCAGCTTCGGGGGGAACAGGCGGGCGGCACTTTTGCACGGCATGATGTTTATTCATGCAAAGGCATATGGGACATGGTGTTCGGAGTTATTCAGCTTCCTTTTCCACATACTGTATGTCCAATTTACACTGACTCTGTAGAACTGCTATTAATCGACATATGGCACTATATTTAGATAAATGAAGCAGAATAGTTCTTAAATTCGAGTTAAACGCGCTCAATGCTGTGTTCACTGTCTAATTAGCGCTGAACACAAAGTGGAGCCGAGGCTGATGGGAATGTCATTAGTTTCGCGGTGTATTTCATCATAACCCAAATAACCCGGAACAAAGTGAAATCCTAAACAGACGATGAGAGAGAGAGCGCCGAGATGAAAGGAAGGATCACCTTTCAAGTGATTACGATTCATCCCAAAGGGTTCCGCCGATATGAGGCTTTTCACACGAAAACCACAAAATGTCAACCTCTTGGTGCCGTTAGAGGAAAATGTCACGGATTCATCAGAGTCATTAGGATACGTCGTTAGGCAGCCCTGAGTGTCTGTGCTAATCCATCCATCAGTAGAGATTTTAGACTGGATTGACTGAATATAAATCACAAAGACATGGATAAAATCTTTAAACCTGACATTTAAGACACCTCATGATAGATATTTTATGGGAAATTAACCTAGAAACAGTTTATGGATAACGGAATTTATGGACTTTTATGGAAAAATCATATAAATAAACAATATTGCCACATAGTGCTGCACATTGATCACCCACAGTGGTACGGGATGCTGTCATATAACCCGTGTGGCAAAATCTATATCATCTTGTCATATCACCCGGCCCTAACGATTACTGTACAAGCATGACAAACAGTGATTTTGTTATATATATATATTTCCTGAGTTTAAAGGTCTGGATGAATGATCTGACTGCAGAGTAAAAGCAGCAGTTTTGGCAGCTTGCAGCCGTTTCGGGGTCACGGAGTGAGCTCTGTTTTCACCCACTCAGTGTTTAATGGGAAAAGAGCTCATAAATTATTTCATTTCAAACGGGATATAAATATCTTGCTTTGAAAATATGGGTTTAAGGAAATTGTAACTGCTGTAACAATTTGAAAGAGGCTTCTTCTTTTTCTTCTTCCAACTGTTCCAGCCTCAATGAATCACTGAAATCTGAAATCACCACATCTTAACCCTAAACCGCTGAGACACCAATCTGGATTGAATAAAACTCTGGCTTTGATTTCACAACTCCAAATCTTGCTGAATGAAGTTTTTAAAAAACAAATCAAACAACCACTGGTATGAATTTGCACTGATGACATCTGAGAACATGCAGTCGGTCACTCTCGCTGAAGGATAGAAAGGAGGATGGAAACCTGATCCGCTGCTCTGTGAAACCACAAAGAGCGAAAGGAGATCAGGATGTTCCTGTCTGAGTAATATTTACTGTTCTGAATGATGCAGCCTACCTCTGCAATGCTGCTGCTGCTGCTGCTGCTCTAAAAAAAAAAAGCTTGTTTCACACCTTACACAACTCTAAAAATGAGCCGCTACGAGCCGACAGCTGAGGGCAAAAGCTTGGATTGCTGAATCCGAGAGGAAAACGATAAAACAGTACACTTTCCTCTGGGTGTATTTATAGGATATCATTTGATCATCGTGCCTTTTGAAAGCAGGACTGATATGAACTATTAATACGGCCAATCGCTTTATGAATGGTACTCCTACACTGTTAATAATTAAACAGACTCATAGCATTATGCAGCCTCATAGTCTGTTTATTTGAAGTAAGGCTGAATAGTAAAATATCTATATGCAGGGTGTGTGTGTGAAAAGAGGGAGTGTGTGTGTGCGTGTGTGTGTGTGTGTGTGTGTGTTCTTTGCTTAAGGGGCTGTCATAAATCCATATGTGTGTGTATTTAATTGAGTCTGTGTGTCTGTATGTGAAGAGAGATGTTCTCAAGGTTATCTGGGTTCCTTGGTGATGCGCCCCTGTGACGCCAGAAGGGTTGACGCACGCACGCACACACACACACACACACACACACACACACACACACACACACACACACACACACACACATATGGAGGGAAACAGATGGGCTGTGATGCATGTGTCGTCGCACTTCGATTCAGTTAAAAACTCCTTTTTACATCATCAAACATCACATCTCTGCTCATCTTGACACGCCTCGTTCCTGCAAGGATGACGGTTCGATCCCCGCCCCTGGCACACTCTGAGGTTGTTGTTTTTTTTAAACCATCCATCACATGGTGTGTGTGTGTGAGTATATATATTATGTCGTAGACCACAATGACAGCCCGACCCGTGACCCATGACGAATTCCTGAATGAATACAAGCGCGCGCTCGCAGACTGGCACACGGCATCTCAATCAATGCGCGAGCTGTGCGCGCTCAGACGGTTTTCTAATTAGTGACCCCCGCTGCAATGTTATTGCATAACGAGGTCAACGCACTATTTACGGTCCCCATCCGACTCAACTCACCTGCTTTTCCCCCGCAAACCAGCTGATCCCCGCCGGGTTGAACTTCACTCTCTCGTGTCAAGCCTCAGTCATTTACCGACCATCTCCAACGCTTCATCACCTCTTCTTGGCCATTTGTTCCTCTATTCTTCTTTTGCTACTAACCCTCTCCTCCTCCTCCTCCTCCTCCTCCTCCTTCTTATTCTCCTCCTCTCTTGTCCTGCGCTAAAGTCTGGTCAAGGGCACCGCGGCGCGCCACAGTCCACGGACAGACCACGACACCTGCGGTCACCTCACTTTACTCTGCGGGAGGAAAATGTGTGTCTAATGGCGACCTGCTGCCCGTCCATCTCTCTGAGCACTGATACAGATGCTCCTCCTCAGCTTGTCCGGAGAGAGAGAGAGAGAGAGAGAGAGAGAGAGAGAGAGAGAGAGAGAGAGAGAGAGAGAGAGAGAGAGGAGGGGGGGACTAATCGGAATGTCTGAGCATGCGTGACAACCACAGAACACCCGCACTATATCCACTCATCACTGAACTGAATGTGATCTGTGTGTGTGTGTGTGTGTGTGTGTGTGTGTGTGTGTGTGTGTGTGTGTGTGTGTGTGTGTGTGTGTGTGTGTGTGTGTCAGGATGGTTTGGATGGATTCAATTTGATTAATTGCTAATTGGTTTGGAAATGCACAATTACATGACATTATAAGGACCTTTACCTGATGTAAACCATTGTGCATTATTACTTCATCTTGAGGCCCATATTTATAGAAGGGCCCATGCCAAACATTATTTATTATTTTTAAAAACTCTTATTATTTAAGGTTGAGCTCATAAGTAGATTTCTAGGTATTTGGGTTTTCATCCAGCCCTGATTGTCTTGATCTTAAGTTACAGAGTTGCTGTACAAGGTATAGAAGATGTAAAAAGAATTTTTAAATCTTACATCAAAAACAAAAACAAATCACTGAAAATCTGAGATCACACTGAAACCTAAAAGTCTGAGGACTCGGAGCTAAGTTACAGTGTCAGAAGTCAGATTGTTGTCAGCAAAGAGAATTTCTCAGTCAGCTTCAAATCATGACTGGACTGAAGATTTCTTGGAGCACTCTGCAGAAAACTGGATCAGTTATATCTAAACTACAATCAGGCAGACCAAAAGTGACCGCATCATCACAAGATCAATACATCAAGCTTTTTTCCCCCGAGGGCATAGAAAAGATACAAGATTTGAAAAAATAAAGAACGGCAGACTCCAATCTGAAAAAGTGCTGTCAACAGAAAGCTGTTTTGTAGGTCTCAGAGGGCGAGTGGCAGTTTCTAAACCACTTCTCAGGAGGGAAACAAGTCCAGACACTCAAAGTAAAATAAAGAAATACCAGCATTTCACAGTGGATTACTGAGAAAAAGCTCTATTTATTGTCTGAGTTTCAGATTTATGGTGGTACCACTGTGAAATATGCTGGTATATGGAGCTGTTTTGCCGACTGAAGTTGGGCATCTGAACCAAATCGACTCCACTATGACTAAGGACAAGTAGCAGCACATACTACACTGCAGGTTTGTGTCTTTGTGGAGGATTCATACTGCAGCACGACAATGAACCCCAAACACACCTCAGAGCTTTACAAGTACTACTTGAAGGCCAAGGAGTACTGACTGTTCTCCGCAGTCAACTTGACCTCAACCCAACTGAATATTTATGCGGCCACTTGAAGGCTTTCCTCCATGCCGACTCGAGCGCACGCTGCCGTTAAAGCAAAAAGGGGGGCATTCCAGATATTCTGAAATTATTGAGCTAATATTATCTTTTGTAATGAAAAACAACAGGATAACATTTGAATCAAAAGCAATATTTTAAAGGTCCAGTGTGTATAATTTAGTGGCATGTAGGGGTGAAGTTGCAGATTGGGACCGACCAAATACCCCTCACCTCACCCTCTTGTTTCAAGCATGTATGAACTACAACTACAGTGGCTGTGAAACACACTAGAAACAGGTCCCACGTACAGCCAGTTTTTGATTTTTCCCTTATAGTCTTGTCATGGTTGTACAGGTTAACCCAGGATGCAGGCTCCAACAATGGTTAGAGAGAGAATGGGATTTATTGAGGTGCGGGAAGAGAGGGGAAGGAGAGGGCCCAATACGAGGTGGAGGGAATGGCTGAGGTGATGCAGTGGTGGGAATGGATGGAGGAGGCACGGAGTCTGGACTGTCTGATGATGGTGGATGGAGAGCAGGCAAGCAGGTGACGATGGTGGTGGACCTGAGCACAAGAGATCAGTGGTTAGAGTTCAGGAAAACAACAAGGAACAAGTAGTTTAAGCCGGTCCGAACGCAATCTACCACGGAGGCTGAACAAACGATCTGACAAGGAGCGGGCGGAAGGCCAGGGTTTATATGCAGGTGGAGTGATGAGCTGATGGAAGGCAGGTGAGGTGAGGAACGGCAGGTTTGCTTCATTAGATGATTAACCAGGAGGCCAGGGAAAAGTGCCACGCCCACAACACAGACAGAGACAAGTGAACACAAGGATGGAGAAAACGAGGGGAAACACAGAGAAACAACCACAGTCACGACTGCCATCGTGACAAGTTTGCTGTAAAAACATAGTGTGTCGATCTCTAAACATAACTAAACTAACTAAAACATAACAGTTCTTATTCTCAGGTGATTTCACACTAATGACAACAGAGGTATTAATGTTATATTCTATTTCTGTCAATAGATCCTGTTAAATTTTACACACTGGACCTTTAAATATCTAGACTAGCGATCCCAGAGCAGCTGTTCATATCAGTTTGTGTACTATTGGTTGATTTCCATGGCCCCTTCGCCCAAATTCAGGGTCATGTTAATGCTATCGCATATAATATTTCATATACTTGGACAACTCCCTTGTTCTGACCCCTCTTCATACATTAATACACGTGTGCATGTTCGTACAGTTTGTCCATGTGCGTATTTCAAGCACGTGTGTGTAAAATAACACATCCCTGGAGGGATTAATAAAACATTTCTTCTTCTTCTTTTCCTTCTGCTCTTTCCTGTTTCAACAGACACGAGGTCCATTGGTGTAGAATGACTTGGCTAGCCTGCACAGACGCCCCCCTTCACCAATTGACCTCAACCTCATTCAACACCTTCGGAGCAATCCCTCATCATGTTATCACCTCTTGCGGCTGAATGTGAGAGAATCCTGTGGAAAGCGCGGCACCTTCGGTAATGTAATGTAGTTGAAAATGGGGTGTAATGGCGAGAACAGTGGTGAGAAGATGTTGAATAAAGAGGAGGCATGTTTCGAAGGAGACCCGCCCTGTTTGACTCACAAACACTGCACGATCTTGCTCACTTCCATCTTTCCGCATGCTGACTGTAATTGCTTTGACATTTTGCTGCCGTAACACTTCTGTGCTCCGCTTTATTTCAAGCTGTATTAACCTTTGCCAAATGCTGCTGGGTTCACTGATGTCAGGCTGGTCCATCATACTGTTTAATAAGAAGCCTCCGGCTTCTGCTGCACTGTTATGTGGCTGACTTCTCCACCGGGACCGCCGGTGCTCAATATCATGATCAGACACAATAACATGAGCCTGTGATTGGAAGCAAAAGATGTCTCCGTGTTCACTAATTGTCCCAGATATTTGGATTCTGGAAATCACACAGTCGATAAATATTAGACACACTTGAGTCTTTTTTTATACCTGTGGTGTCCAAACCAGTGCTGTGGAGACTGGGCATGGTTTCCTTGCCAACCCATTACTGGTGATTTCACTAATTAGCTCCTCACTCTGTGATGAGCGTATGGCAAAGAAGATATCACTGTCAACAGCGCCATCTGATACTCGCAAACAATAAGCAGTCATCTTTGCCGCAGACTGTTGGCTATCAGCAGCAAGTAAGGGGTGGGTTAATTACACATTAAGCAGACTCAGAGCGTTCGTTTAAAGTCACGTCTCTGGCCAAACTACAAATGTGAATCCAATACTAATTCCTTATTTAGCTCTGTTGTGGTCTTCCCTTAGGTCTTTCTGTCTTAGCTGCGAAATGCTCCACTATGTTCACTATGTTGACTTTGTTTGTGTGTGGTTTGGTGCTAAAGCAGATAGCACACACTGTTTTTTTTTTCATGTAACTTTTGCACTCGCAGCCCCCGTTACAGATGAAAATGAGGTTGACAAGAGTCCTAAGCCGACCATAAAACCAAAACAAGGATGTTAAACATGCTTAAAAAGAGAATAGAGACCGGGTGATAAATCTCAGTGGGTTTGACACTCCGGTTGACCCACTCCACATTACATGCATTAATTTGAGCCATTATTGATTTGAAGATATTGATAGGTGCAGCTTTAAGTTGACCACTTGAGGATGCCAATTCAGTAAATCAGTTTCATGTGACTGAGAAACACGTCTCGTCGCACTGCAGCTATAAAACTTGGATGTTCTCTTCAAAGCCAGGGGCGCCGCCAGGAATTTTGGGCCCCATGACCGAAAAAAATCTAATTATGCCCCGTCTGTGCAGCTGTTGTCACCACATCTCTAGGACTATTCCATCAAAAACTCTAATTAAAGGCTTGCAACTGTTTTTGCGTCTTGTAGTTCAATACTAGGACTAGCACAATATTTACTGCTGGTGATTTGTACATGCATGTATGCAGTGCAGTTCACTATTTAAAGCGAGATTAAAAGCCACCATACATTTTTATTTAACTTTTCCTGCCCAAAACTTATAAAAACAAAGAGATAATTAATTTCATTATTATATTTGAAATATATATACTCAATGATGATGGTTTAATAAGTTTTTATTGGTGTTTACCTATTTTTTGGGGGCCCCTGTCAGTCGTGGGCCCTTGGAATTGTCCTACTTTTTCTCGCCCCTGCGCCCCTGTTCAAAGCATCAGGTTTTCTGCAACAAAATAAATATATTCACCATCAACAAGATACATTTTGATTTATTAGCAAATGAAAAGATTGTGTGTGCATTAGCTCTTGTACTTCTTCAGTCTGGGGAACCCACCCAGACACGACGAACCCCCACTAAGGAGAGGAAGGAGAGGAGGTGTGGTCCTGCTCCTCAAACTCTGTTAACAGTCTCAATATCAACAATGCTTGGCCATGCAACAATGCTTTCAAAATATAGTGTCCAGTGGGAATGTAACAGGGATTGTGAACGTTTGTTGGAGGCAAGATGGAGATCAAACAAAAGCCCTGCCTCATCAGACAGAATTCGAGCTTATTCTCAGGAGCCCCGTTCTCCCTAAAAATCACAAACATCACTATGTAAATCAGGCATGCCAGACTCTCTAAACTCGTACTGTTTATTTATTTAACACAGCCGGGGTGGTTTCACATAATTGCCCTGGAAATGGTGCCCAAATTGACGGTTAAAAATGAGTTCAATATGGACAAATGGAGCGCTGGTAGGAAAGAAAGTTAATTTCCTTGTGTACTGTCCCTGGGGCTATTTTCATAGTGGCAATGCTCCTGAGAGACGCATGGTGGTCCAAAATTAAACTGACATTTCTTTCTTTCTTTCTTTCTTTCTTTCAGCTACTTTCTCCAAGGGAAGGCGAGGAATATCTAGTGTTTCCATGGTTACGGCAAATAAGAGACACACATCGGACCTGGCTATCTAGGGCACTGTTTAAATCCCACCGACTACTCCGCGGCCAGGTTTTTTTTTTTTTTGTATCCAGACTCGGAGGTGGTTGGTTGTTGACTTGCTGTGATAAGAATATGCTAAGTGATGCAAAGATGAGCAGACAGGGATGAGGTGGAGAAGGAATGAGGAAAGGATGGTGAGGGAGGAGGAGAGAAGAAGAAGAGAAGAAGATGCCAGGATGAAAAGAGAGGATGTTGATGAATTCAAACACGTGTGAGAAAAGTCAGCTTGGGGTGCATTAAACTTTTATTACCTGCTGCAACCTTCTTCTTGAACACACATCATCTATGTCTGCACTATGTTCACACTTTAGCACATGTGGGGTCTTTCTCTGCCAACTTCACACTCGTTGGGCTAATCATGATTCTCAGTCTGTCACTCAACAATCACCATTCAATTTGCAAATTTAATCAACAGTTCGGTGCTTTCTATAATAAATAATCAGGAGGTCTATAGTCAATCAATATTCCTCACCTCTTGCTCTGTCTGAGGGGATTAAAAGGGAATCTTTGGGAGGATGTTTGGTGTTTATGAACTATAACAAGATGTCGTTATTCGAAGCTCGGGTCCTTGGATGTCTGAGCGCTTGTTCTCATTACAGCAGCAGCTGATGAGAGCAAAAATAAGCGAACCGCAACCGCAGACAGGACACATTCATCACCGGGCCTCCGCGGTGAAGCGGAGGAAGAAAGGAATTGAATAAAAAGCAAAGAAAGACAAAAGATGAGAATCTACAGGAATTAAGAGCAGCAAACACACCAGCAGACACACACACACACACACACACACAAATAAAACTTGGCTCTGTCCACAACCATCTGTGTGTGTGTTCCAGTGAGGGAGGTAGATGTGACTGCCGGGTTCACAAGTGAGGTTTGTGATAGACTGTAATGATTTTTTTTGCACTCTACCTCTCATGCATTTTGCATTATCCACAGTGGTGGGAAGGAAGAGAGAGAGGAGAGGGGAGGGAAGGCAAGGGCCGGAAGAGATGGGGAGGTGAGAGAGACGTGGAGAAAGTCAGAAATGGGGAAAAAAAATAAAAGCCTCAGGAGTGGAAACGCTGCGAGGAAGGTCAGAGGAAATTAAAAATAGAACAGGCAGACGTAGAGCAGCCACGTAAATCTTCTCTGTTAGTCAGCAGCCCCAGCTGAGATGAGACTTCCTCTCAATACGTCAAAGGAGTGAGTGTTTCAGCGTAAATAAAGACACAAGCTTTTTTAAATGAGTTGCCATCTAAGTCGCCCCTCCTCCCCGGGTACACCTTTGCTTGTTGAGATGTTTGTCAGCTCTCTTGACTACTGAAGTGATACCCTGCGATTAACTCGACAGTCTGAGAGGCTCCGCTCCGCCGATGCCAGTGCCAGACCACAGCCTCTGTTGCCATGGTTACCGCTCGGCAATACGTTTTTCAGATTACGGCGGATGCTGTGATTGAGCGGCGTGTGCATGTGTGTGCATCCGAGTATGGCAACGGTTTCACAAAATCTGCTTCAAGACTTTGAATTAGGGCAAGAGCAAGAACACTAACGTGGATCCAGACATTTTTTTTGTTTTTTTTAAGCAGACATAGTGGCAGTCTAGTGGTTATGTAACTCAACACTGCACCATGCATACTTAAAAAAGTAAGATGTAGTCTGAATGAGACACCTACATTATCTTAAATACTCGGTAGACTTGAATCAGATTAACCCGGGCAAGTGTCTGCAGAATGAGTTTAAGCGCATTAGACTGTTAATGTTAAGGATTTTGGCCCAAACTAAAAAAACAAAAAACAGAGCACAACACTGCGATAATCTTCACAGACAATCCATCGAGAAGAGGATAATCAGCCAGACAGTATCGCATAATCTCATAAGTGGCGGTTTGTAGTGTTTGTGTCTTCGTGTGTCATCGTGTAATCGCACGGATGGAAGAAGACGGCGTATCTCAGAGCAATGTCAGAGGTTAAATACGCAAAGTTATGAATGTGTAAACATGACTATATTACTTATCTCCTTGTGAATATATGTTGATTCTTTCTACTTAACTGCTGTAAGTGTAACCCAACACACTTTAAGTTAACATTGCAGTATATTGATTACAGCCAGAGGGTACAATAACTGGTAGAAAGGAAATATTTTACATTTAAAACCAGCATAATTGTGTGTAAAAGATTGCCACAGAACACAGATGATGCAAAGAAATGTTGCCATCGCATCAGTGATACTCTGACATGCATCAGATCATCCTCCTGCCTGGAAAAACCATCAATTTCTGGCATTGATGTCATTCATTTTCATGTTTGATTGTTTTTTATATACAGACAAAGACATCGTGGTAGCCTCTGCTGTCTGCACGCTGATATTCTGACCCAGTTCTTATATCTTTGCCTAATGCTTGTAATCTGAGAACTGAACATACTGTACTTTAGCTATTGTACATAATGTAATTTGCTCCAGAGAAGCAACAAGAGAATCTACTCCGAGAGACATTTTACAGCTTTAATAAATCGTGTTAGCTCCTGAATTAACTGAAAAAGGCAACAAGATGGCACAGACTGCTGATACAGAGGTCTTTAAACATGTTAGTGAACCTCTGGCCTCTGACTGCTTATTCCATTGTTGCTTTTCTGCAGCTGATATAAATGGAATTCTCGTTTCTTCATGGGACTCAACAGAGAACCTCAAAACAACAGGCATGAGGGAGTTATTCCTCTGGTTTGGAGATGAAGACGTGGGCTGTGAATCACTGAGGCCTTTAGGGAGGCACTTGACAATAAAACTCCAGACGGGTCATTGTGTGAATATGTCGTCTGTGTGTATGTTGAAGTGGATAAGTGTACTCAGCACAAACAGAGGTGTGGGAAAGTGTGGACAGGATTATTGGATTGGATTATTAAGTATTCCCTTAAGTCATTTTATATGTCTACAGGTGTGTATTTAAGTATATCTTACAAGATATGTGTATCTGTATAAATGTGTGTCTTTTATTTTCTTTTTACATGTTTATTTGTACCTGTTGTTAGTCTTTGTTTGTTTATTTATTTATTTTGTGAATACACATTCATCCATTGGATGTCTGCACATAATCAAACAAAAATCATAATCGTAAAAGTGTGAAATGACACAAACAAGATGATGTTTGTTATATTTACATATTTTTGACATGCTCAAAATCCTTTAATGCTACTTAATGCATGCGTGGGATTAATGCGAGATGTTTACAACATCTGTTTTCTTCCGTTTGGTTTGTCAAAACTTGTACACGTAATTCCAGTTTTATTTTTATTTTTAAAGTTTCTCTGAGGATTATTTCTAAAGAATTATGAAAAGCACAGCTTTGTTATTGCTTCAGACGTGGCACCTGTGGAACGCATCATTACACTAAGCATCAGAGAATAATAATGTCTGAATATGTGTGTGTGTGTGTGTGTGTGTGTGTGTGTGTGTGTGTGTGTGTGTGTGTGTGTGTGTGTGTGTGTGTGTGTGTGTTGTGTGTGTGTGTGTGTCTGTTTCTTTGTTGCTTGTGTGTCTATTTGCATTTGTGAAATAACCCTGAAGGGAGGCTCTGGCTGCAGCTTTTATGGGAAAGACGTGCTGTTGCTATGGCAAACAACAGTGCGTCCGTCAGATGAAACACAACCCACTACATTTTGTGCGTGTGTATGATGTGTGTGTGTGTGTGTGTGTGTGTGTGTGTGTGTGTGTGTGTGTGTGTGTGTGTGTGTGTGTGTGCGTGCGTGCGTCACTGCCTTATCTATTACAAGGATTAAAAAAAGAATTTTTAGCATCCTTTTTTTTTTGGTTTCATGCACTCACACCTACACATACACACACACACACACACATACATAATGTAAGGTGTTTGATATCTACTTTAATGACTCTCAAGTGTAACTAATATAATTAACTGAAGCCTCCCTGTCTCTATCTCTCTCTTTCTGGCAGTATCAGGCCAGCGCGAGCAGGAATGAGTAATGTGCGTACATCCAGGCTCTGTAATTGGGTTTAGGCACATCCAATCCCAGCCCGAGGACCACGTGGAGACGAATGGCACAGGAGTTTAGCCACTGGCACATGCTCACTCTTTTCTCTCTCTCTCTCTAACTAGAGTAGAGAGGTGGAGAAAAAAGACGGAGACAGGGGTAGAGGAAGCATCAAACATAACTCCAGGTCAAAGGTCATTAATGCACTTTGGGTTGTTTTGCTGTCAATATTTGGAAAAGAAACATCCTATGTAGAAATGTGCTCTGCTGTAGGTTTATTAGACTTTATTAATAAGCAATTTTAATCAATAATTTAAGATACATTTCAAGCAAAAAAACAAACAAACATTTATTATTTCCAGCTTCTCCTGTGTGAGAGTTTTGTGCTTTTCTTTGCTGTTTATGACAGTATGTAGAATTTCTTTAGAATTTAGGACTGACAAGACAAAAAAAAACAAGTCAAAGGCAAAAAAAACTGATATTTGTCATCACTTTTTGATGTTTCATACACTAAATGATAACTGGAAATGTATTGTCATTAGTTGCAACCCTAGGTCAGACACACAGCCTCTATAATATCATATAAATGTATCTTTTAATGCAATTTATAGTATCTTCATTAGTATACCTGGAGGATTTTGTGATGTATTTATATTTATAGTAGTCATATCATATCATACATATTTACATGTACTTCTGTAATGTGTATAATGTATT
Source organism: Collichthys lucidus (assembly GCA_004119915.2). Lineage (NCBI taxonomy): Eukaryota > Metazoa > Chordata > Actinopteri > Sciaenidae > Collichthys > Collichthys lucidus. The sequence continues at coordinate 24,992,697 of CM014095.1, forward strand.
ATACTGTAAATTCTGTCCATATTGCCATACTTATATTTACACTGATAATTCTGTTTATACTGTGCCATATTGCCACATATATGTCTTTTAACTTGTATATATTTTTATATTTATATATTTCATGTTTTAAACGCAATTTCAATTCTCTGTATGTCCTGTACATATAGAAGCATTGACAATAAAGTTGACTTGACTTTGCTGAACTCGTGCTAGTGGATCGACTTTAAACCCCAAGATAACAGCACAAATACTACACGCCCAGAATTAGTCAAAGAGAATGTTTTTACCCATGCAGGTGTTATTGTCAGCATATTCTAGTCTGGAGACACAGATGTCTGTTTATGCAGCTATCTATTATGTCTATGAAGGCAGCAACAGGTCTCTTCGACCCTGACCACCACAGTGTTGAGATCGGCTGGCACCCAGTCAAAGACAAATAATTTATACTGCTGAGGACCTCAAGGCCCACACGTGACCCCGTGTAACCTAAGGATAGAAAATTCCATAACAACTTGTATATGAAAGTATACCTGTATATTTGTGTGTTGTTTTTTTTCTTTGTTGTATTATATAATGTAATTATAGACAGTGTTGTTATTAATTATTAATTAAACTGACAGAGAGAAACCGGGGGGAGTCTCTCTGCTCCTGTGTTTGTCCTTGTGAGTGTTGGTGTATTTTATATTCATAGTAGTTGTATCATATTTACATACTGTACTGCTGTAATGTGTATAATGTATTATACTGTAAATTCTGTCCATACTGCCGTACTTATATTTACTGTTTATACATAACTCTAATTTAAAGGCTTGCAACTGTTTTGCATCTTGTAGTTCAATACTAGTACTAGCACAATATTTACTGCTGGTGATTTGTACATGCATGTATGCAGTGCAGTTCACTGTTTGATGCGAGATTAAAAGCCACCATACATTTTTATTTAACTTTTACTGCCCAAAACACATAACAACAATTAATTTCAATATTATATTTGAAATATATATACACTGAATGATGATGGTTTAATAATTTTATATTGGTGTTTACCTATTTTTCGGGGGCCCATGTTAGTCGTGGGCCCTTGGAATTGTCCTAACTTATGAAAGTATATTTGTGTGTTGTTGTTTTTTTTTTCAATATTGTATTATATAATGTAATTATAGACATAGTTGTATCATATTTACATGTACTGCTGTAATGTGTATAATGTATTATACTGTAAATTCTGTCCATACTGCCATACTTATATTTATACTAATAATTCTGTTTATTGCTACTGGGATGTCTTTTAGTTTGTACATATTTTTATTTTATAATTCATGTTTATGCTGTTTGCACTGGGATAAGAGGGAAACACAATTTCACTTCTCTGTATGTCCTGTACATATAGCAGCATTGATAAATAAATAAAGTTGACTTGACTTGTATATGTGTGTGTCGTTGTATTTTAATTATAGACAGTGCTGTTATTAATTAATAATTACACTGATAGAGAGAAAAAGGGGGGGGAGTCTCTCTGCTCCTGTGCGCGTCCCCGTGAGTGGCGGTTCCTCCTCCCCTCTCCTCATGCTCGCGTCCCCGACGCGCGTAGGGAGCTCCCTTCCCCGGTGTGTCCGCCAGGGGGCAGCTGTGTCTCGGTCTGAGGCTGCGCCGCTCCCGCTGCATCACAGAGAGGAAAATACCACCAGATGGCGGTTTAGGATTGCTGCTCTTTCTCTCAAGGCGCGGTTCCGCTCGGCACGGCCAATTTTCAATATTAAAATACGCACGGTGTCAAAACTAAAATCGATTTATTAATTCGGAAGGCGATAATCGATTCGGGGATGGTCGTTGAAGGTGAGTGTCTTGTGTTTTTTGCCGTGTTTTTTTGTGTGCGGTGGCGGCGGGAAAGGGGCAGGGGGAAGACGGAGCACGGATTAAAGATGGTGGACACAGACAGGTTGGGGGATGGGCGTTAGCGGCTAACGGAGGTGAACGAGCTCTTACATTAGATAGCCTAGCAGAGCCGTTAGCTCCACGGCTAGCAACAACCTCCCTTACACACACACACACACACACACACACACAGAAAATCGGGCAACTTGCTTCTTCTTCCTTTTTTTTCTTTTTTGTGGTTAAACGAGGCAATTGGTTGCCGCAACGGTCGGCCTGTTTTTTTTTCTTTCTCGCTTTCTCTCCCCTCCTCTATGTGGTTGCCGGAGTTTGTTGGCTTGTCAACAAATAAAAGAGCCATGCGGTGTGACGTGTTTTCTTGCTCCTTTTTTTGTGCAAAATTCAAGAAGAGCATCACCTTCTCTTCGTTTGCACATTTATGATTTACAGTATTGCTGCCCCTGTCCATGCCTGTGCTTTCTCTCTCTCTGCTTTCCCATCAAATTGCCACGTTGTTGTTGACTTCTCCACCTCTGCTAGTTTTATGCATACAGTATGAGATTTTTCCTCCTCCTCTCCTCCTTCCTTCCTTCCTTCCTTCCTCCCCTCCTTGTGTCTTCAAGTTTTTCAGGAGTAGTGACTTTTTCCACACGTTTTAATGAATGACAACACCTCCCTTTAGGAAATACATATGTAATGTTTGCAGGGATACCCTCATGTGCATGTTTCACAATATTATTATTATTATGATGCTGCTTCTTCTTCTGCTTCTTCTTCTGCTTCTTCTTTCCCCCTTCCCGCCCCCTTCTGTGCGGGGGAAACATGAGTCACATTAAGGGAGGAGGGGGATGGGCTCCACCAACCCAAGTACAGGTCTAGATGGGCTCCAATTTTTTTTTGTTTTTCCTCCTGACCCCTCAACCCCATGCACGCTGCAAGCTTAAAGGGGGTTTAGTTCACACAGTGAGGTCAAGGCCAGCCTCCTGGCAGCTTGTGCAGACATCTTAGATTGTTGCATAACTGCTTTGTTTACAGTCCGCCCATGTGATTTTTTTTTTTCTTTCTTGGATTGCTTTATCTGCAACTCGCAAGTCGGCCCTGCCAACTTTAATCTTCCATTGTTATCACTCAGCGTTTCCAATTCCCTGAGACATATTGCTTATTTATCTCGCAGAACAAGTTGAGCAACGTGTTAAAACATTGTGAGAATCGTGCAGCAGGCAATTAGAAATATATCTGCCAGTTCCTTCCTATAGCCTTTCTATAATCACAGTTGTTTTGCAGAGCTGTATAATATATATTTACACACACACACACACACACACACACGGAAGCCCTAAAGGGTCATACATACATTTTATTCCACCCGTTTTCTCGTAATAACAAGATAATTAATTCAAGATCTCGAGAAAAAACAAAATGATAGTCTGGTGTATTAAATCATTGCAGAAAACATCATTTAGTGTATCAATGTCAGACGGGCAGGAGACGTCTTTAGTGTGTTTTGTATTTGTTCTTGTTTTGTCTCAAAACATTTCAAACAGTTACTGAGTTTGAAATCCAGATAGTCAGTTTTGAGTTTTACGGTATTCATGATAAAGCTGAAGCCTTGCTCGCCGTCTTTTCTCAGACGACGCACACTAACATTACTAACTCACATTATCTATAGCAAGGCATGAAACCTGATGGAAGAGATATGTGATGCGGTGATTGATGTTCTCCCGCTCCTCTGACACTGCTACACTAAATGATGTTTCCTGCACTGATTTAATACACCAGACTGTCGTTTTGTTTTTTCTCCAGATCTCGATTTTATCTCGTTATCACAGGAAAACGGCTGGAATAACATGTATGTATGTATGACCCTTCAGGGCTTCTGTAATATATAAAAACAATAAATAAATTATTTTGCATCATCAATTTAGCCTGTACCTGGCAATAGCAGCAATAAAAAAAACAATAAATTGATTACTTCATAAGCGTCGTACCCAGAGTTCCTGCTCCACTCGCTCAGGTGCTGCAGGGAAACTTTGGATTATTACAGCATGTCTACTGTTATGGCCGTTTAAGTCTGTTGTACTGGATTACCTAACAGGAAATCGTGACCTTTGCCCCCTCTTCTGTGTACAGCGGGCTTCATGTTTTGACATCCAGACCACACAGTAGTCAGATTACACCGTGGAGGTCGTTTACCAGCAATGAACGTGCACTGTCGTCTGTTGGACTCGGATTATGGAATAAGAGTGTGTATAGTTTGTGCTCTGTGTTTTGTCTCGAGTTAATCAATCCTCTTTGCTCATAAATGTTTTTTTTTTGTGACTTCTGTTTGTAGTAAATAATATACACACACAGCAGCGTGTCTTTGCCTTGGCTTTGGGCGAGCGAAACACTTCCGACATTCAGCTGCGTTTCCTTTGCATAACTTTTTAAGAAGGTGGCCGACGTGAGGGAAAATGTCATCGCACAGACCTTTAGATAACATTGTGGGTTAACAGAAATGGTGACTAATCCCCCTCCTCCTTCCTCTATCCCTTGAATCGCTTGGCTCTTTGCCCCAGCTCTCTCTCTCTCTGCCATAGTAAGCCTACAAAACACAGATCCCATAGTGGTAGTATAAACACATTTGTTGTCACTGTGAAGGTAATTACGAGCCAGAGTGAATATGAAATGGGGGATTTGTTTTAAGGTAAATGGGTTTCAAACGGCCATACGTTGCAAAGGAAATGCACTTTCTGAACGGGTCCCAGTGAAGGCAGGATACTGTTAATTGCTCTGGGTATAAAGATTTTAACGAGCGCGGTTTAACACCAATCAGAAAGGGTTCTTTAGTTTGAACCGTGCCACATAACAATTACTAAAAGCCAGAGGCTCTGCTCGCTCGACCGCAGCAGCATGCTTTTTGTTAGAGACATATGCTTATAATGACACTGCTCAGGAGATTATGTAATCTGTTTGACATTTGTCTGAGCCTATTACACGCTGACCTTGATTCAAGATGCTGGCTGTAGACACGGAGTATTTCCCGCTCATGACGTTTCCTGCACAGTAGAATGAACGCCAAAGAAATCCGCCTTGTATAATTAAACATATTTATCATAAAACAGCTTTAAGCGGTGAAACTGACCGCAGAGAAGCACAGCGAGGTGAGATAACGTCGATGCAGTTTTCTTCTAATTATTAGAGGTGGGCACAAGTGCTTGCTTTGTTTTCGTTCAACATATCGAGTCTTCTGCTTCAATTAGCGACGCGCCAATATGGGAAATTCTGGGCAGCTACAAACAAATTCTACAAATCTGCCTCGTTGCAGTTCGGTTTATTTCTCGTCCCATCCAAGATGTGAGACACAGAGCCGAACAAGCCGCTTGCCGTCCGATGCTGGACGATTTATGGCATCTCATTTACACATAAACCTGTGTCCGTCTGGAAGGCGAATTTCGGCTTGTTCGGCCGATAAAGCTGCACATCCATAATTTCTACACAGAAAGAATGACCGATCTGCGCAAACGCCGATAACACGGAACGTTTCAAGTCACCCGACACTCGACCGATTTGCATTTTGTAGCGATAAATATTCACAGATTCCACTTTTTATCCCCAGTTTAAATATCAACGTTTTGTAACCGTAAAGACTCGACTTCAAAACTCGAGTTGAGCCGATAAAAGATTTTTAGTACAACGTGAACCAACAACGACAAAGCAGGAAAAAGCATTGCACGCCTGCCAAAACGATAAGAGACGCTCTCGATTTCGTTCTTTCATTTTTAGTAAAACTGCAAAATAAACGCTTGTGTGGTTTCATACGTTCGTCGTGTTGTGAAATAAACTAAACGTGAATCTATAATCAGTGTGTCCCTACTTCTAACATCATGAACATTCAATGATAATTTAATGAAAGAACTCAAATTATTCATGATTTCTAATACTGAAAATAAAAGCATAAGGCAGATATAAATTTAGTAGAACGCTCTAAATATTTGATATACCACCAACTCTCAAGGAATCCCTTTAATTCAACCATACGCCGAGTCCCGTCTGCTAAAATGACACCGGCTTTTCACACCTTGGGCTGTGATTCATTCATCTTTCATCACCGATTATTAAAGCCAAAGCACGTCGGCACGGAAACAGACTTGTGACAACCCCCTTTGACAAAATAGTCCCGTCATCCACGACCGCTCTGAGCTTTTCTTTTGTGATGCGGTTTCCTGTTGTGTAATTGGCCGCGCTGCTGTTGTCTCACCTTTTTTTTTTCAGGGCAACTCAGGTCAAGTCAACAATACAACTGTTGTAAAGCCAAAGCTGAATTTTGTTTGCTTTAACTTTAGGCTGCTGGAATCAGGTCTGGCATGTGGTCCTGAGCAGTTTTTTTATTCATCCAGATGTACAGAGAGAAGGCAAAGTAAAATACAGAACGATCAGACGCACTGTGAACCAAAAAATGATGTAATTATCAACTGCGAACACCAAGTCTCACAGCTCTTGGACAGATCTAACTGCTGACGTAGCTCTAACAGGTTCCTGTGGTTTAACTCAACAGCGTTGCTGCTCCAACATAATAACGCAGACAATATTATTTCACCTCCGCCTCATTACACATGCATCAGAGCGGCGTCACCTATTTGTTCTGACCCGTTTAAAGCCGAGGAAACTCCCTGACCCATTATGTCAAATATCGATTGTTTTTTGGAAATGCACGACGAAGAAGAAGAAGAGATGCCAAAGTGTGAACAGCTGCCGGGCCAAGAAATAATATAACTGTTTAACCGATTAGTACAGGGTCAAAGCAAACACTTAGAGAACCAGCTGCTGGCTACAGCATGGGGATATCGGCTCGGAAGGTCTCCCCTGTAGATTTCTATCATATTTCATACACACATCTCAACCAATTACGTGGATTTCTGGCTTGTATTCAGGGCGATGCGTGCTAACTAAGCGGGGGGCCGCTATCTGTGGCTCATCTTTTACCAGTGACGTAATAAAAGCTAAATATTACCAAGCTGAGAAATGTTTGAAAAAGAAAGAAAACTATGATAATAATGCAGCGTCGACACAATGTAGGTGAGAGAGTGTGTTAGACGGAGGGGATTTGTTTAAGTAATGCAGTTCAGCTGTCAGGTTGGGCAGTAATGAGACAAGGTGTGTCATTTCAGGTGTGTGTGTGTGTGTGTGTGTTTTACTCTGGTATTCCTGCATGGCTCAGCAAGCTGATTTTTTTTTACCTGCAGCTAACTCAGAAGTGTGTTTGTTGATGCAGCCAGGCTACCACAGCTGGCACTGGCTATTACTAGTGTTTTGTTTTTTTTTTTGAAAAGAGAAGAATGGGAAAACAACACCCCATCATCACTTTCACCCTTGGTTCCTTGCACAGCGTTTACTACATGCATAACGTTGCAAACTGCTACTTAACGAAGCCTCCTCGCCTCTGGCTGATCCGACTTCTGTGGCTTTTTGAAACTCGACGGTTAGCGAGCTTTGCACTGATCTGACCAGATGTGAAAATGGAAAGTAGCAGTCAAAGTCCAACTGGAATTGAATTGCAGCTTCTTTTTTTTTGTGTGTGTGTCTGCACCAGCGTACATATCTGCTGTGTAAATCACTCGTCCTGTGTTTCCCTTTAAAAAACTTTGTATTGTACTTTATATTTGGCCATGACATGTGGATGGATACCTCGCTTGAATACAGGCTGTCATATCTTGCCATGACACCAAACATGAACAAAGATCCACAAAACAAAGTGCAGCGCCAGTTTGTACGTAACTTTAATGCTGCAACGTTAAAATACAGCTTACGTGTTGGCCCATAAATAATTCAAACCCCTTTTCAGACTCTTTAAGTTTATATCCTGCAGCTAAAACTTTAGGGAACACTCTGAGAAGTGATCTTTCAGTGAAGCAGGAGACACTCTGTGTCATAGTTGGTGTTAAAAATTGTTTATGTATTTGCAGATTCAGTTTTCTTCTCGTACCAGAAGATTTCTGTGGGGGGAAAAAAAACATATCAGCCACAAATTATTCAAGTTCTGCTCGTCTCGAAGAAGCACTTGAATATTTTCACTTACAGAAGCCTCTAATAAATCATAATCTGGCCCGACAGGTTTGTAAATCCATGGTAACGCAGCACGGAAATAAACAAGGTAGTTACTGTAATCCCGAACGGTGTGAACGTGATTTGTGATCATCTGGTGTCTTTCTGCAAACACACAACAGGTGAAACCTCACAGCGCCGCGTGGTCATTCCCACGGCCAATTAAAAAACGTCCAGCAGCGGCATGTTTCATGTTCCACTTTCTATAAAGGTAGCAGATATCTCTGCTATTTTTAGCTCCCTCCATGCATCAGAAGTGTGATGTTATTTCTGGAATATGAAAGCAGATCGTGCAGATCGATCGAACAGCTCGCGTTCGATTAAAATTAGATGGTGACACGATTCAAACGGTGCAGTTTGGTTTTTATCTCCGCTTTTATTACAGTATGTTTGTTATGGTTTGTCTCATGTCTCTGCGAGGACAGTGCTTCTGTCCTGTCCGGACTGACAGCACTTCATTTTTATATCAGCGGCCTGTAAAGTGGAGCTTTGTAGACTGGAACACCTCAATAAAGAACCAAGCCTGAGACCGACTGCTCAAAGAAACAAGTTTAAGGTGGTATCAAGCAGCAGAGCAGATGCAGCTCTCTGCATATTCACATTATATACTATCATTACAGTCAGAAATACATCAGAAAAGACGGCTGACATTGTGCATGAAACTTTATAACCACGCCACCACATATATATTTAATAAGACGGATATTTTAAAGGTTATTTGTGTGTTTGTAACTCCCTCCTGTGAGGATGCTGGTGCAGAAACACAGAATGACTGACAGTATAGTAAAGCACAGTCGTAATGATGCACATAAATCAATAAACGCACAAATAAACTGGATTATAAAGTGTTATTGCACCTTTCGTACAGGTTAGTACTTTACAGGCTGATAATAAGACAACCAACCCAGTATAAATATATAAGAAAACAATAGGAAATAAAATAGAAAAGAGGAAATTCATGCATTAACATTGAGAAATTCTGGCTCTCAATCATTTTAATGCAGAGTCGAGCTAAAGAGCTGCTCTCGGATCATCTGGCAGGCAGTTTCAGCTCCAAAACTAAGAGCTCGCTCACCAAACACTGTTCATTTGTCAGTTCCTGGGTGGAAAGAATTTCTATTTGAGCCCCGTCCAACAGTGTGTGGTGGTGAAGTGAAAGTCCTGGATTTGCATAAACATTGATTGATACATGTGGATTGTATCTGCGTCTCCTCGTGGGAGTGCGGCCCATGTTTTTTATTTATTTTATGAATGGAAAATAGTGGTTATGATACATTATTGATCTCCTTGTGGGGCATTAAGGCGTGTTAATTTTCACCTCGTCTTCTGAGGTTTTGGCTCGTTCATCAGAAAGAAGCCAGATCCAAATCTGGCATTAGACCAGACCCCCCCTCTACCCGGCCCGTAAATCCTTTAGGTGTCATTTGCACACGCGAGGTTAACGACCGGCTTCGAGCGCGAGCAAATACCACCACCTCAGCATCAGCTGTGGCAGCGGGTCTCGGGCCGCCGTCAGTGTTATTTGTACACGCTCTTACTTAATATTGATTCGCCGACCTGTGCCAACTCCCGTCGTTACAGAGTGGAAATGAAGTGAGAAAGAACAGACGTTTGAGCAAAGCAGGGCCACCGGACGAGGTCTGGAAAGTGTAAACACGGCAGATATTTATTGGTAACTTGAAGAGAGACGCCGCGACAAACTTTTTTTTTTATCATTTCAGAATAAAACAAGAGGTCTTTTCAAGCAGGATGCACATGCTTCGTGGATTTTAGATGAATCCCACAAGTGGAGATGTGACGGGCGAGATTTCCTCACTCCCCCTTTCCCCGAGACATCATTAGTTTGTATTCCTCCAGTCCCCATCTGCTGCTTCGGCCCGTCTACAGAGGATTAAGAGGGTTTCCCTGCCCGCGCTGGCCGACTCTGTCAGATTATTTACCCGTAAAGCTCCTTCGTTGTTCCCCACCGACTGATTATTATGATTATTATCCACATGTAAACCTGAACAGGCCGACGCTGTATCTGTTCAAACCTGGTGTGCACAACTTCCTAACACAGTTGTAGGTTAGCCGAGCCTTGTTTGACATAATCAGTGTTATTACATTATTCACATGTACTGCTATTGTGATTTAGCAAAGAAATGTGGGATATCTCCTTCAGTCAACATACTTTATGCCACTTTATGGTCAGCTTTGTCTGCAAGCGTCTTTGTTTTAATGCTCGTTCCGGTTAGTTTCGATCACGACACCTCCGTTATTGTAGACCAGAGCCGCAACCGGTGACGATTCATCTATGAAAAGTCCTGAGACGTCTTCAGATTCGTTTTGTCTGAAAATCGAAGTTTTTTAATATAAAACACAGACAAACAGTCAGTATTCACATCTGTGATGACAGCCATTCATAGCCCTCCGTCCACAATCATGATTTACCTGCAGAAAATAATTTTCCATGTTGGGATTTGTGAATGGGATCGACTCTGCGGTCCTGGAAACCACAAACTGCCAAAAAGTCAACGGGGCAAGCTGTTTTACTCTAGACTAAAAAAAATAATAATACCCCGACGTCTCCCAGTGATTATTTTCATACATTTCAGTCGAGTGATTAATCACCGGGTGCGTAAATGTTGGAACAGCAGGCATAAAAAAACATTTGAAAACCTAAAAGGTTATGTCAGAAATTAAACCCGCCGTCACGTCGAATGAATAAAAGCAGCGAATTCTCGTGAATGCTGGAGAATGAAACGAGATACTTCCACTTCCACGATCGATTACTTATTCTACGTGGCACTCTTTTTTTGTTTTTTTTTTCGACCACACAGGGCATCTAAAGCAGGAGAGGCTTCATCTCTTATTGAACATGCGGCTTCATTACGAGTCCGGCACGTTCGCTTGTTCGCCATTTGCGTCAGACACCTGGCTGTGGGATTTACCTCCTGGAAGCATTGTTTTAGATCAGCCATCTGTTTCATTCAAAGCTCACTACTCTTCTTCGTCTGATTCACTCACCCCTCACTCTACATCTGGGCCGTCATTATCCCCCTCCTCTCTCTCTCTCTCAGCCGCCTCGACATGACACATGACAACATTTTTATTTTTTTATTCCTTTCTTTGCTCTTTGCTTTGACATCTTGCCTGCTCAGATTAACCGGCAAATCTCCCGGCCGTGCCGCTAAGATCATTAGGAAATAATGTGAGACGAACTAATGGCCTCCGCAAGGCCGTGTGTATGTCATTGTGTGTGTTTATGAGTGTGTGTCTCACACCCTGTCTTCCCTCTATTAGACGTGAATATGAAGCAGACTGAAAATTGGGGCCAAGGTGAGACAGAGAGAGGGAGGGAGGGAGGGAGGGAGCCCCGACAGATGAGAGAGGAACAAATTAGTCTGTATTTCGACTCTACACTCTCTCCCGCTGCTCTTCCCCTCTGTGCTGCTGTCACACTTTCTCCTTTTCTTTCTCCCCACCTTACCCCTCCTCCTCCTCCTCCCATTTACCCCCCCTGAATCTCCCCTTCTTGTTCTCCAGGCTCCATTTTGCAGCCCAAGCAGCCGTCGCACATCCGTTTTTTTTTGTGCCTCTTCTGTCTCTTTTATGCCGTTCCATAGCCCTCCCTCTCTCTCTCCTCTCTCTCTCCTTATGATCTATTTATCTTGTATTCACAGAGGTAGTCCTCAGGAGATCAGAGCAAGAGGTGGTGGTGGTGGTGGTGGAGGTGGTGGAGGGAGGGGAGGGAGGGTCTATTTTTCAACAAAGATCTTATCGGTTTGTGCAGTTCACACAGCATCCCTTCCCCTCCCCTCACTCTTTGCTAAGATCAAGCTTTGTGCGCAGCAGAAAACAGCCGTGTAGTAGTTTATGTGCAATAACAGATGGCCCGTGCATTGCCTGTGTGTGTGTGTGTGTGTGTGTGTGTGTGCGCAACAACATGACTATCTGACTGTGCGACTGTGTGTCGGGTGGGTAATCTCCTGTGTGACATAATCATAATCTGGTTAAACCAGACGGCCACAGTCGGCCCTCAAAGGCTCTCTGGTCTCGGGATGTATGTATGTGTGTACGTATGGAGGCTGGCAGCACGATGAAGTGTAATTATTGTCTGGTCGGTGGTTCAGTTTGTAGCGTTGGCGACGAGGCCGATTGTGGTTCAAGCTCAAACGTCGAGAGATTTTTTTTTTTTGAGTTGTTTTAGAGTTTTGACTATTTGTTGTTGGCGGGACTTGAGATTCTTACACCTCACTTCATCATGAAATCAAATTAATTTGGCGCTCACCTGGGCCGCAGTTGATGGTTTTAATTATGAATTCATCAGTTGATTACTCATTAAATCTCAAATTTAATCAACAGCGTAAAAAATGAATAGAGCACGAGTGACGAGTCAACCCACAGGTTTCTAGACTTGACTAATTTTTACAGTTTCTCTTCCACATTGGCTTCATTCCCAAACCACGGAGGTTGCCGCTTGGTCATAATCTACTCTCGTAGAAGCATTTCTGACCTTTTTGGTGAACAAGCTTTAAAAAATAAAGTAAAAAAAAAAACCCGGTGTATTCTTCTGCTTAGCACCAAATGCATTTGGCAGCTGAAGAGCCGCCCTGAGGAGCTGGTGGAGACCAAAAACAGAGCTAAAAGACTCCAAATCACGTCACTCTGTAAATGACCACTTACTAGCAGGTTTATCAGGTTCCCACAGCCCACCAAGAAATCTGTTATTTCAGTCCCACCAGGATATAGTTGCGGCCTAAAATGCCTGATTAATTGCAGTGAAAGTTGCGGTGCTTTTTACATTTTTGTTGCGATTTTGTTGCGGGAGGAAGTGAAGGTTGCGATAAGTTGCGATTCGGCAGCCCTGAGAGGGCGTAGCACGGCCCCGGGAAGCGGCGAGGTCCGGGCGGGAAAGCACCTTCGCCCCCCGAGACTTTCCAAGCCGACCCAGAGCTGGAGGAAATGGGCCATCCCTGGCCCGCCAAGTTGAATCCAGACTGCCAGAAGTTGCGGAAAAATCGTGGTGTTTGGTTAAAATCGCAACACCGCCCTGAATTCACAGGGGATTCACTGAAGTTGCAAATCGCAAATTCCTGGAGGGTCTGGTTATTTTGCTCAAAACAACAGTCTAAAGCTGAAAAATATTGAGTTTATCATGTTTTTCCTGCCTCTTGCAAGTCAAGACAAGTAATTACACATTCTCCATTCACAGCTTCATTCGTGAAGGCATTCAGTGTTGCATATTTTCCAGGGACGAGGAGAGATCAGGACGTGTTTGTGGCAGCAGAATGATTTCAGCAACAGAAAAATACTTGAACGACTTCAACGTGGAGACTGAACACCGTTCATGTTTCAGTGAAGGGATCAATAGAAAAGCAGACTTCCGTTATTATTCACCCTGATCTCAAGCACATCTCTTTGAATTGTGCAGCAGTGAAGGACGTTTATATTCAGTTATTTCTTTGCCCTTGGTTGTAAAGGCATTAACATCACTTTATTGCCACTTTAATTTGAGCTGGCAGGTGCTAGATTCGATACATCATGGCACCAAACGGGAGCTCTCCCAGCTTCTGCAGCCTCTGCAGTTTGACACGACTTAATTTGTGCCACCACCGTGCAGGATCTGAAGAATGCAAGGCGTCGCGCAGTTTAGGTTGAGAAGTGAATGCTAGTTAAAGCTTTTTGGGGAGGTACGTGACCTATGGATTGGGTCTGCTGAGTCAGAACAACGCCCCAAACTTCCTGTCTGTGGTGTGGTTATTGGTGGAGCGTGCACAGATCATGCATCTTCTGTTTCTGTTCCTCTTTGTAGTTTTATAGCTTCAGTTATGTCAGCTCATCTCCACCTGTTTGCTTTTGCTTCTTGAAATTTCTCCCCCGACTGTTTCTGCCTCAAACGCTTTTGTTTTATTCATCCGAAGCAATTTTCCAGTTGTAGTTCACGGCGGTCACAGCGGGAATATGACTTCAAAGCCTTTCCTTCAGTTTGTACACCTTTACAGCGACAGACAAGTTTTAACATTGTTAGTTTGTAAGGTGGTGGTCTCATGTCTCAGTAAGCACCACGGGTCACATTCATGTTAACGTGTTACCGAGCGTCCAACACGGAACAAATCTGGATTGAATGCAGGCCGGATAAAGGCTGCAGGAATCACTGTAATAAAAGTTTTATCTCAGTCGTCTCTTAAGCAGCGTAATAAACCAGGCGACGCCGTGAAAAGGCCAATTTTAAATCATTGAGCTGATCAATCTTCTCGTGTCAGAACAGTCCATGAAAACGATTTCCCCCCTCGAGATGCAATCAAGGAAAGAATAGGTTAAAAACCCTCTTAGAATAATAATAATAATAATAAAAAGCATCTCCGTGTATTTCAGTGTGGATGCTTGAATGAGTATCCAGCAAATCTCATTCAGCATGTGAAAGAAATCAAATAACATTATATATTTATAATAATATTAAACGATGAAGCTGATGTGAAGCGGTGGCGAGCGGTCAAATCGGAGTCATTAAATTGATTAATTACGGCTTCAGCGGTGCAGACTGTGATGACAAATTTCCACCGCTTGAAATGATAGATGACGTCAATAATGTTACATATTCTGTGTGGCAGCACGTTACACGTCACAGGATGCAGGCGGTTTGCCGGTGCGTATGTTCCGGATCTTCTCGCCTCACACACAAAGTAGCTTTTCTGTACGCGCCACCTGTTTTTGAAATTGTGGAATTTATTAGTTATGAAAATGTGAGACAGAAACTTTTTTTTGGTTTCTATCTTTGTTACCTAGTAATAAATAAATAAATAACTGACATTCAGAGCAGCACTCAGGCTACAGTATGGGTTACATATCTCAGATTTTCATCGGTCAGAGGGACACCGTCTGCAAGTTTCAAGTGTTGTGACTACAAGACTTGAGCCAGTCTTAAACCTGACTTTAAACCGGTCCTGTCTGTAAATTAAAGCAAAGCTCCATCTAGTTCTTTTTTCTTTGTCTAGTTTGATCCTGTGGTTTGAATTCATACATGCTCCAGAAAAGGTCACTTCTTTCTGCCGTCTCCAAAGCCTTGCGTCGAGCATCGTGTATCTTCATCACCGTTAAGCCTCGACTCTGTTTCTCCCTCTGCGAGCAGCATATAGTCTCTTTCTACACTTGCAGAAGTCGCTCACACTTTTCCATAAGTGTTTGTCCCACTGCCTGATTTTTTTTTCTCTTCTGTGTGATGTATTTTGCAGAAGTGAACAGCTCCTATCTAATACAGCAGGACTTTAAGTAAAAAAAAAATAGCTGGTGCCTCGGTATGACAGGCAGAAGGTCTGACTGGGGATGACTGAAATATTTAAAGATGGCATGTTTTACTAATAATACCGCCCTGCAGCCCCAGAATGTTAAAAACCGAGCAGCTTATTCAGAATTGAACTGCTGACTGGATCTTGGCCTCGAGCCAGTGCGAGTGTCTTGTCGAGCGGAAAACTCGACTCCGATTTAACAGTTTTCCCTCCGGTGGTTTGCGATGACATGCACTATACTATGATATCTAATTGCAGAACTACATTATATGTCAGTTACAATCACTGCGCTGCCTCTAATTATACTCCTGTAGCAGCTCACACACCTTCTCTCTGAGTCTTTTTTTCTTTATTTAATGTCGTTTACAGGATGCAACCTGTCAGAAGCCGTGAGAAGATTTATCTCTTTATTTTTTGGCTTTTTTTGCACACTCGGATATAATAAATTTAACTTGTGTCACTGACACAGACGCATCTTTGACTGCAGGCTGCGTGATGTAATTAACGGTCAGCCGATACAATCGCTCAGTCGCCCAGAGCTTGGTGTTTAACATTTTCAAACCCACCAAATTTATCAAACTGAATGCTTGAATGGATTCTGCTCGTCTCTAATGATGTTTGATCAGACGTTTTATTTAAATGTTAATTGCTTGCCCTGTCGTCGTCGTAAATGATTTGCTCTGGTGTTATTTCACCGCCGAGCGGTGGATGCGGCAGATTAATGTTTGTTCTGCTGAAGTTTGTGAGCAACAGATGGCTCAATATTCCACGCACACCGCCACAAACGGAAAGAAATTCAATGCGTCGTCCTGACTCGTGCGAGAGTGAAGAGGCGAGTTCACGCCGTGTCTTGTTATCAGAGCGAGCCGGCGATAGCTGTGAGGGAATCTGGCTTTTCCTGAATCAAGTTCTCCAGCTCCAGAGTTCGGCACGCAGCTGTCTCTGACTTGATTGCAAGCTGTTTGTCTTACTTTGAGCCGCGGCGACGTACTTTACAACGCATGCCGGAGCTGTCTGCAGGGGCTGTGCGACGACTAACCAGGTGGTTCCTCTGGACCTCATCAATCGGTTTAAAGATTAATCTTTTTTCTCATTTCACACACACTGTCTAAGAACCAGTTTTCCTTTATAACTCAAAGACACGTACACCTTCCAATCCACTGGTAATCACCCCACCAGGAGTGTTTTGCCCACTAGACTTTAACTCACTCAGATTTGGTCATTTCCTTTTGGTTTAAATATGCTACACGGGTCATTTGTTTCCCCTTTGTCAGTTTTTACGACCAGCAGTTTGCACGGCGTGTGTTTTATTTTGAAATTCCACCAGATTCTCTTTGCCGTTTCTGTGTAGGTCGACGCAGAATATCTTCTGCGCAAGTCCTGCTTCTTCTGGGCCTCTTCTGAAACAGACAGAGGGCCGCTCGGGGTTTGAAACGTTGACTTGAACGGGCCGCAGTTTAGCTTCGACAGCCATGCTTTGCATCGTTCCTGGTGGAAATTGGTTGTTATTTTTAAATTTTTCTCTACAGTGTATTCTTTGTATCTGACTGAAGAGTTATTGCCGCTTTCCAGACACTGCGTCACAAACCTGCCGTCTAGAGGACTGACCCTCTTGTTTTCCAGTCACGGGATCATCCCTCAAGGCCAGCAGGTCGAGCAAGGTTCAAGTTCATTAAATCTATTTAAATCCATCCAGGTCAGACTTAGACCGCCACCCTCGAGGCGCCCCTGACACCGCTGCAGTGAAGTGAGGAGTGAGACACCTCGCTTTAACGCCGTCATAAAGACGGGTGGTAAAAGTGTTGAGAGAGACGGCACGACGTGACACGGAGGAGAGGAGATAACGCAGCGTGGTTTACAATCACAGATAACAGCCGAGGCTGATCTGGGTCAAACTCGCCGAGATAAACCATACATGAGAAAAATAATGGAAGTGGTAAGTGGCCACTGAGCAGAAAATGACTTGAGATTTGAGACTGCCCACGTTGCTACGGAAACCAAAAGGAGTTAACATCCATTTGTGGAGACAGAGCTTTCAATAAGTTTAGTTTCTTTTCTTTCAGCAATCGAGCCTGACAGATCATTGCCCCGGACCAGAGAAACCAGGCGTTAAAAAAAAAAGTTAATCCACTTCAGCCCGAGCCGGATGTAACCTCAGCTCAGCGAGTCGGCAGCGTCTGTACACCGAGACAAAGTTAAGCAGCTTTAGCTTTCGCTGCCAGTCAGTCAGAGCTCGACAGAGCAGCTGAGCCCCGTGGCTGTAAATCTAAAAGAAAGAACAATTCATTCCCTGTTTCTTCTGTTTGGATTTCACCTCGTGAAGTAATACAGCCAGGTAGATTTCTACCTCAAGTGTTACTGAGCATTTGTTTGGAGTCTCTCTCTCTATGTGTGTGGCATGTTTAAGTTTTTGAAAAGCTGAGGGAACATTCAGAGATCGAGAAACGCTTCCAAGTTGTCTGATGCCTCCGAGCTTATCAGTCCCCCTCGTTGACGCCGGAGTGTTTTTCTGCTGCAAGAATAATGACGTCACACTCATCCGTCACCGAGGAGAAGCGCTAGTTGTAATGTCTGTAATTATTAATATTAATTGTATTAAATAAGGGTGGAAACACCAGCAACATGCTGAAACATTGTACACATAGTATGATACTGTCTTAAAATAGAAAGTACCATAAAAAAGTTTTTATGGTAGAAAACTGGCAGCTGTTTTTACCGTAATAATTACAGCATAACCTTTTTTAATATTACGGCAAAGGCATGTTAGTATTGTTGGTTTCACGCAAAAGTTTTTATTCCATATTTTAAAATGTCCACATTTTACAATCAGGTTTTTCTCCCGAGGCTGCACAGATGAAGCATCGGGCATAAAAACTGATTTAAAAGTAATAATAATATTACAATGTTCCATACATGCATGTGTTCAGTAGCTTGTCAGGACTTGTTTTCCTCTCTGCAGTGGTTATACAATTGTATTATATATTTTTTTAAAGTTTAAAAAGATGCTGTGCCAACCTCACTACGCATCAGTGCCAACGATTCCTGTTCTCCACACAGGTAGCTCCTTTCTCTCACTAAGAAAAACCTTTAGTGAATGAATGAAAAGGTTAAACAGCGGCACACCTGAGTCACATGCACGTCTTCTTCTTCTTCTTCTTCTTTTTTTTTGTTCAAAGAGTTGCACTGAACCTTTTTTCAAACACTCACAAAAGATTCAAACCTTCTCGCTTCCCCCGGGCAATCAGATGTGTTCTCCGTGTGTGACTTTACTGCCCAAGTATCTGGTGAATTCAGATGAATAAATCATAAGACAGTCAGCACTTTCTCCATGTGGCCCAGATGGAATAAAAATGTGTTGCCTCTCTGTAACAGGTAATAACAGGTAATAACACTCCATAAAGAAATGAACCTTTCCTCTAAGACTTTTAGAGATGTCTAATTGTTCTGAAACGGGCCACAGGAACCACAATGATCATTTTCATGTAATTATTAGCAACCTTCCTGACTCCATTCCTGCAGACATTTGAGAGTACTCACATCTTTCCCTTTTTTAAGGAATCCTGCTTAAATACAGAAAGCACACATGATCTCGCGTTAGTGATTCTTCAGTGTAAAGTTCCGAAGCTGTTTCCGCTCCCAGTGTTTCGTTAGTTTCCTGTGCTTTCTCCAGCTGCGTGCCAGCTCACCTGAGGCCACACCGACCCTGTAAAAACAGGCTAATCATGTATGGTGGCTTCATTTACATGACAATAAACGCGTCGACTTGCAAACAGCTGGTAACCGCTCTTCTGTGTTTGGCTCTTCAGCTCCCTTTTGTCTGGGTTACTCTCTAATATTCATTGTTTAGTCCTAATCCATTTTCATAAATGAACATATTCCTCTCATAGGTGGTGTTAATTGGTTTCATTGATGACGACACACACAGATGGACGTGTACAGTATCTCCTTTTTCTTAAGTCCTGTGTCCCTGTTTTCGCCTCCCTCATGTTATTAATGGGCAAATCCAGTCCTGAGTTGTTCCCTTCTCAACCGCTGCACAATTACAGCCCACAGTATTGGAAACAGGGGCTCACCGCACTCCATCTCTAGAGATAATGGCCAATTATAGCAGATGCAGTGCAGGTTAGAGTTGTCAGAAGAATAGGCCCGAGGGGGACCAGGACGGCGGGAAGGTGTGTGTGTGTGTGTGCGTGTGTGTGTGTGAATCACAATCTCATTGTTTTCACCTGTAACTGTAAGTGTGACTCGATGTGCACGTCACCACGTGATATTTGCAATATTGAAACATTTGCATGAAGGCATTTAAAGTGCTGTGCCTCTCCGCGACTGCTGGCTGCTAAATCATTACCAGCTCGCAGTGGCACTGTAATGTGATTGACCCCGCACTCTCTGATCTCCCTGCAGAAAGAGGGAGCGAGGTTTTCTTTCGGGGGGGGGGGGGGTGACACATCATCATAATAAGTTGTACAGAGCAGTTACACGCGTTGTGCAAAGTGTCATTTTGATAATTGGTATCCGTGCTATGAGGTGAAATGTTGTGTCATTTTCACCTTGAAACAGGAGCGGCGTTTGAAAAGGCGAGAAATGATAAATACAGATGCTATCTCTGTCTTCTAATGTATTTAAAAAATACTCTCTTTCACAGCTGAAGGCCGTGAAGTGACCATGAAAGACATTAGCCGTGGTGAGAGGCGCTCTCACTGTCTCTGTGTTTCACACAAGCCCTCTGGCACTATTTAACTTTGACTCTGCATCGCCAGCTGTTCGCGTCATGTCCCATCATGCATTTATTACACCTGTTATATTACTGGCTCGGTGATGACGTATCCCTCCGCTTTGCATAGCTGCTACTAATCCTGTTTGTTTACGTGCGGTGACACACGCAACGTCACTAAAGTAACTGTTCCCGAGCCCCCGAGTGTTTTTGTGTGCACTTTGAAAAGCCTTTTCTCTTTCAGCCGAGCTATTGAGTTCATTAAAGGAGCCGTTGAAAAGTCATTCAGGAAACAGAACCAGCAATAAAGAAACCCAAAGAGGGGATTTTTGTTGAGGGGATTTGGTCGACTTGAGTAATAGATCCATTAGTTTTAAGGCTTAAGGGTTCTGTTATTACTTTATTATCTTGTCACAGCAGTCACAAGATGAACAGAGTAAATATTTAAATGGTAAATGAGCACCGCAGTGTGTCGTGGCAAAGGTGAGCCTGGTTCTGTTTGTCTCTACTACGTCGTAATGAACGAGGGGGCTGCATTTGTTTTTTCTAACAGGCTGCATTGTAAAGGAGCTGCATTGTCGGGGGCGTATTGTTTCAGGTAGCAGGGAGACAATGAAGTACAACACAGAAAAAGCTCAGTCTGAAGGAACAGACCAAAACCCTGCACGGCGGTTCATGACACACACTCTTCATGCTGAGTAATAACGTGCCGTGAATGTGGGCTTGTGTCACGTCGTGTTCAGGCGAGGTCACGTTAAAGCAGCATCATGCTTTCTCCACAAACTCTCGTCAGCGGCGTGCTGATATAACTCCACGGGAAGGTGAAACTTAAACTCCTGCCTCCTTTTTTATATTCAGTGAAACTCACACCGACAACTGAAAACCAATCTGAGAGTCTGGCGTCCTCTTTGCTTGGTCACTCTTCTTTTCTTGGCTTCCTCCATCAATGTCTTCTAAGTTTCCGTTATATATTTATATATCCGGAGAGGCTGGTTACATTGCCCACTGGGTAACCTACCTTCCATCCTCCCGATGGTTCAATACCAACACTCCCCCAGTACTTTGAGCGAGAGAGACTTTACTTTAATAACAATAAATCTTTCCATCCGCCAGGAATCACTTCATAAAATATAATCCAGTGCTACGTACTCCTCCCCCGACCAATGACGGCATAAAGAGCGGATACAGCACGAGTGACGCCACCTGTAGGTTTCTGCAGCGCAGTTTTGAAGCCGTAAATATGCATCACGTCGAATGTGCTGCTTCTTTTAAAAGTGGGCAAAGACGTGGATTAAAAGTGGGCTAAATGACGCCAAGGTGCTCTAATAAACTATCTGTAACGGCGCTTACCTGTCAATCAGCGGTCACGCTGTTAACCTTGTGAAACTTTAAGCTTTAATGTCATTCTGTAAAAAAAAAAAAAATCACACCCCGTATAGTTGTCACGAACGCAGGAATCAGGACCAGAACCTGGTTGCTGTTTATTTCTGCTCTTAATACAGAGGGACGCTCACTTTTGGAGCCAACCTCAAGTGGCTGCTCGAGGATTTACAGTTTTTAGGCACTTCCACCTATTGGCTTAATTTCCCACTTGCTCCGCTGACCTGGAGCCTGAAGTGACATGGTGCAAAGAACAAAGGCATACGATGGACACACTTCACTTTTTTTGCAAAGTCAGTGTGGTGAAGCTGTAGAAGCAGAAGAAGAGACGACAGGCTTAAGTTCAGCCGGCCGTGTGATGAATGTGTGTGGAATGATGAGAAACTAATGTGGAAATAACTTTGTGCTCTGGAGAAGTCCCGCAAGAGTCTGTAAGTCAGACTTCATGGAGCGCTGATTGGATCTGTAACCGTCCCGTTCTGTTCTCTCTCTCTCTCTCTCTCTCTCTCTCTCTCTCTCTCTCTCTCTCTCTCTCTCTCTCTCTCTCTCTCTCTGTGGGTCCTGTCTTCACTCAGCCAATCAAATATGCTGTCACCGCCGGGCTTTATGACCCAACGCCGGTTGCTATAGCGACGCCGGCCTGCCTCCTGGAGAACATGTCATGCATGTTAAGTGGTTCTCAGATGCTCGCTCGTTGTCTCTCTCTGCTCTCTCTAAAGTAGACACACACACACACGGAGGATAAAGTGACTCCGCACACCGGAGACAGTTAACACGAGAGTATGTTTTAGTGCTTCTGAAGCGGCGCTTACAACCCCCTCCCCTCCCCTCCCCGTGCGTCTATTTAAATGTGCACGAGTGGCTGCAGTTACCTGCTGAATATCTCATGACTCATAAAGTGTCTGTGAAAGTTTTGTGCGTCAGCGCAGAGACGACACTTTAAAAGTTTGTGCTGTGCTTTAACGTCCCGCGACAGCGCGTGCCGCTTCTGCTTTCCAGTTATAGAGAAACAGCTCTGTGTCAAAGCAAAACAACCTGCACACATCGTCATTTAACAGCCAAGTTCATGACATTTTACAGGGCTGTTAGCTCCTAATGTTCCCCATCCATCGGACAAAGTTTCTTCAGTTTGAAGCAGCTACGTGACGTTTTATTCTGTAATTCCTTTTCTGTGAAATTTCTATCGGGCTTCTCCCGACCCCGTGTTGACAGGAGATAAAAATGTACAGACACAAATATAGTCTGTCACACACACCACCTGGAATCTCAGCCACCAAGCCGCTACGACTGTCCGCACCCCGACCGCCAGAGTGAAACTCCAGCGACTGTGTTTATACACAGTAAGAACATTAACCCCGTCCTGTGCTGGTGCATGTAAACAGTCCGCTTATTTTACTTCTTTCTTTAATGCAAAGGCATCCAAACCGTTTCAATATGACGAGACTCTTTAGAGGTT
Source organism: Collichthys lucidus (assembly GCA_004119915.2). Taxonomy (NCBI): domain Eukaryota; kingdom Metazoa; phylum Chordata; class Actinopteri; family Sciaenidae; genus Collichthys; species Collichthys lucidus. The sequence goes on from CM014095.1 coordinate 25,015,471, forward strand.
TACGCTTCGTACCGGCGTGTTGGAGGATTTAGTGTCACCTAGAGGCGTAGTTGCAACCTCATCGCCTCACACTAAATGTTAACAGAGCAAGTGTTCAAACAAAAAGACCCACAGCTTAATGCTGAGGCAACAAAAACATTATTATCAAGTGATTATACACAAATGAAACAAAATATTCTGTAAATAAATCCCTGTAAATCTTCCACACTGCAGAACAACATGCGAGCTAACTCCTTTAGAGGTAAAGCTGAAATATTTCTCCACTTTTTAAAGCAGTCAAAAAAAATCACTGCTCCTTGGTGATTTTTTTTCTTCTAGGCAAAAAAAAAAACAGAAATAAAAATATTCTCTCTCAGCTTGCTTAACCACACAAGCTCAGTTTCTGTTCACAAAATATACTAAACTGAGTGAATAGGAAACTGTCTTTGTCTAATTCATAACTTCAATAAACATAAAAAATAAAGAGAGAGGTGCAGAGTATATCCAGGCGCCAGCTTCTGTCCTGTCCTCCTAAAACAGTTCAGGAGACTCACTTCAAATTATTCACAGCCTACAATCTGTGTGTGTGTGTGTGTGCGTGTGTGTGCACGGCTGTGAGAAAGCCAGAGAGTGCCAGCGTGTCGAGAAAATGAGAAAAGCCACTGTGTGCATCGAGAATTATTTAGTTGTTGGTCGATAATGAGTCGGGCAGGCTCCACACACACACACACACACCCTTTTCCTGTTCCTCTAATTCTGTGTAGCTCAAGAAAATAATACGATGTGATGACTGAAGTGAAGTCGGCTTCTCTAATCTAATGATGAAAGGTGCTTAGACGCATGTAAGCAGAGATAGAACAGGTGGAGGTGGAGGTGACTTCTCCAGCAGGTGGGACAGAGGTGAAGTGACATAATAAGAGCAGCCCCCTCCTCTGCTGTTGTGCTCTGAAGCTGTACAACTGCAGCTCAGTCCTGTCACTTTGACGACAAATCATTAATTAGTCCCAAACGAACGCTAAAAAGCAGTCCAGAGCGTCCGCGACCGGACGTTAAATATCACTTTTCCGCTGTTTCTCGTATCTACATCTCGATTACTCTCAGCCGGCTCTCTAAACGTCGTGTCAAGCGTTTCAGCAGGATCAATCCGCAAATTGAATCACTCGCGATGATTAGACGACACCGAACGAGGCGATGATTCATTTACGCCGGCGTCTGCGGTCGTCGTGTCAGTCGCAGCCAGATTCTCTTCGCACTTTCTCCACAGCAGGGATCGTTTAGAGTTTGTCGTCTCCACGTTGTTCATGTTGTTGTGCTGTATCTGTGCCTCTGGCCTTCCTTTAAGTGGGTAGACCTTGAAGAGCACAAAGCAGCTAAAACAAGGGAATGAGGCTCACAGTGTGCACCGTGCATGCTGCAAAAACTGCTCTTTTTATTGCAGGGGTGTTATTTTTGTTTACTCATGTGTGCAGGTGGAATATATGGCATCTAAATTATTGTAAATATCACATTTTAATCCTTAAATTCAGCGTTAGAAACGTTGAGAAGTGAGAGCAGCCGATAGTCTATAGCAGTGTTAAATGTTTTAGTAACAAGTTAGGTGTTTTAATTTATTCATACTGTCCTTTAAAGAGGTATTAAATGATTTAATCACCTGTTTACATACACGCTATGTGACTCTCCAGGATTTAAGGAGGTCACACTCCTTTATTTTTATTATTATTCCACTTCTCCTGTTTTATTCACTTCAAACTCACAGCATTTTGCAGCAAATCTCTCTGGAGCGCTGACAAAGAGCCTGTGTGTGTGTGCAGAAAAATCATCTTCAGGTGAAACATTTAAAGATTTAAGGGGCAATGCATTCCTGTCCTTGCAGTTTTCAGTCACACACACACACACACACACCCTCACCGTTCATACGTGCAGCCGTATCAGCAGAGTCAGCCGTCTCTTATTGTTTTGCAGGTTTTAATACGAGCAGCAGGAAAATCAAAGCACCGAGATCGATGAGAAGCTCAGGTCCAGCCTGCAGGAAGTTTGAACAAACTTCTGATTTTATTATTAAATATTAAATATTATCACAACCAGCGAGACTTTGAATGCAGACTCTGCGGTCGTAGTGGGTGAAATCCCCGACGAGTCTCTTTCTCACGGTGTTGCTCGTATGACAGCTTGGTAGACAGATGACTGTGTGCGTGTGTGTGTGTGTGTGTTTATGTGTGTGTGTGTGTGTGTGTGTGTGTAGTTCACCGTGGTGATACAGGGGGCTCTCCTGCCTCAGCACAAACACTGTGTGAAAGCCTGTATTTAAATACACACTCTCTTAGCCTGCCCCCTACTGTTGCCCGGACCTACTTTCAAACACACACGCATACACTCACACACACTCTGGGGAAAATACACCCTTAAAAACACGTCTCGGGTCAACCGGAGCCGGACCTGAACCGAGGTGCGAGTTAAATGAGTGTTAAGTGATTTTTTTTCCCCCGGGCTGCTTCTCCCGGTTCAAACTCAATTAAGCATTTTGGAGACAGACTTTGGACAGAGGACTTTGTGGATCATACTGCCCCGTGTGGTTAAGAACGGCACTGCTCCTCCTCTGCTCTTTGCCCTCATTAGCATATGAACAGGTCACTAACTGATGTGATAATTAACTCAGCTGTCAGTCTCCAGAATGATGATTCACCCCCTCCTCAACTCTTAGCTCCGGCTGCGAGGCACCTCGGGGGTCGCTTCACTGAGTTTGGTTTATTTAAGGCACCCGGGAATGTTCACAACTCTCTAAAAATAATAATAATAATTATATTTATTTAGCTTTTGTCTAACAAAACAACACAAGACTGTGTTTCACTTTTTAACCTGAGAGCAAAGCTTTGATTCGACTTGGACAAAGTTTAAAATATCACTCAGCGTCTCACTTGAAGCTCATCTCACTCTTTATTTTAATAAAAAAGGCTTGTTTAATTCATGCACTGTTTCTCAGATTGTTTTTTTAAATAACAGCAGCCCTCCTGTGTAAATCCTCACCGCACATCCCCACAATATTTTGCTGTCGTAGTTCTCAAAGCGTCCAGTTGGTGTCCTCCTCTCCCCGTTTCCACCTCCACGGCCTGATTGAACCGTCTCCGTCTGCTGCTCAGTGACGTTTTACAGTTATGACACTTTAGACACCGACCGAGCCCTCACACATCATAAAACTGTCGGCTCATTTTTTAAAAACCACTTAGCATATCTTCTCTGAGTGGTATTTTAATAAATCATCCGCCACTTCATTACCTCATTTAAAACTCGACCCCTTTAAACATCCGAGTGAAGTTTTAACTGTACACAGCATATGTATCATTTATGTTGCAAATGCATGTTTTTAATGTGTGTTTTCCAGGAGCCGAAGAGAGTTAAGAGCCCGCAAGTCGAGTGCAGTCCGTCCTGGAGCCTCTCCTCGCTGCCCCCTCCCCTCCTCCCAACCGAACTGGTCTCCTGCGTCTCCAATCTTTTGGACCTGAAACACACTCAGTCCTGAAGACACACATAAGACAGAGTAACACACCCCATCATCGCCGCCACCCACACTAACCAGGATGATCACCTCGGAGCTCCCCGTCCTGCAGTGAGTCAAACAAACAGAAAATTGCAAAAGCTTTTGATGAAACTTTTATCTAAACCTTGTGACTGACTCACATCTGTGTCTGCATAAACATGTGATGCCGTGTAATGGCGATGCTTCACTAAAACAAGTAGTGCGGTTTGCTTTTCATCCCTATAAGTTTCCTTTTTTGTGTGAAGGCTTTTGAACGAGTCACATCTTTTGTTCTCTCAGGGACTCGTCCAATGAGTCTGGGGCGACGGACGCCGTGGGTTTAAGTATGAGCATGAGCGAGATGGAAGATCCAGAGGTGAAAGGCAAGAAGAAGAGAGGGAGGCCTGGAAAACAACCTCCGGTATGAGTCTGAGTTAAATCACAATCAGACTTTAATCTGTTTTTGTGCGTGTGTGTGGTTGTTTTTGATCATTTGAGTGTGTGCAGGCATGGCATGCCCTTATAACCTCCACTCTGTATGTCTGTGTGTGCTCAAATGTGTGTATATGTTTCTTTCCATTCCGACAGGCGTCCAATAAGAAGCCTCGGAAGTCACCGACGGACAAGTCTGTGGGCATAGCGAGAGGGCGAGGGAAGGCCAACGGCGTGGCTCAACATAACGGAGACGGCGGAGATCCCGTCACTCTGTTTGAAGTGGTCAAACTGGGCAAGAGTGCCATGCAGGTGGGTGAATGTGGTTGTAAAATATATCTATATATGCATTAATTATCCAAGTCTGACTCTGGTAGATTTAAAAATCTCACTGTCGTGATTGTGTGTTCTTTCTCACAGTCTGTGGTGGACGAGTGGATCGAGTCGTACAAACAGGACAGAGACTTGGCGTTGCTGGACCTCATTAATTTCTTCATCCAGTGCTCTGGGTGCAAAGGTAAGGACTGCTGCTGCAGCTGAGTGACATCAGTTGTTCTGTGTTGTGCACGTGTTAATAAATCTTTTTGTTTTTGTTCCGTGACCAGGCACGGTGAGAATCGAGATGTTCAGGAACATGCAGAACGCGGAGATCATCCGCAAGATGACCGAAGAGTTTGACGAGGTGACATATCGGTGTTCAACTTGTTGTTTAATTGTGTAGCGGTGTCGTTATTTTATTAGCAAGAGAAACAGAAATGATCCCCAGCAGGATGACGAAGGCTTCGGATGGATTTGATACGATCACGTCTCTGTCGGCTAGAAACTGTTTGTTTTTTATATATATAAGTTGGATATTATGCAGGAAAAATGGTGCAGAAGTCTGACCTCCGACATTAGTTTTCAGTTTTACCTTTTCCTTTTTTTTGAAAGCAGCTCCTCACCATATCACACGGTCTTTGTCACGAACAGATGAAAGGCTTTCTGTTTCTCCTTCATTGGTAACAAATGTTTCCTCAAGCAGAAAATCATAACAAGCTGAGCCCGAATGAGCAAAAGTGCTGCGAACAATCCCCTGAGCATACACACATCTGCGTCGCTGCTATGACGACTAATTATTTAATGGCAGTAAATGATCCAACCGCCTGAAGAGAAAACTTTCATGTGGCCACTTGTGAATTATAACCATAACCCTGTTATGAACAGTCGACCTTAAAGGTCGTCGAGTTGGACTGCTGTCAGGACCGCGAGGTGAACGATGGGGACCATCTGTTCACCTTCGGTACCTGCACGAACACTTCAGAGCACAGATGACTCTGATAAACGATAATGAAACCTGCGTGTGTGTGCGTGTGTGTCAACAGGACAGCGGGGATTATCCTCTCACCATGCCGGGGCCCATGTGGAAAAAGTTCCGCTACAACTTCTGCGAGTTCATCAGCGTCCTGATCCGACAGTGTCAGTACAGCATCATCTACGACGAGTACATGATGGACACGGTGATCTCCCTCCTCACCGGGCTGTCCGACTCTCAAGTGCGAGCCTTCAGGCACACCTCCACGTTAGCAGGTAAAGGACGCCGGCATCACGAGCGGTTCCTATTATAACAATAATACATTTATTTGTACAGCACGACGCCGAGCAGTTTATTAAGTGGGCACTGTGGGAGCAATGCATCTTATAAGCGGCTGATGATCACAATAAATAAATGAGTTCATCGTTGATAAAAGACATTGTCTGCAGAGACAATAAAGAAACTTCATAACTTTGATATATCATATTTTCTCTGGCGTGTATTTATCACCAAGACTTGTTCTGTGCATTTAGCGATGAAGCTGATGACGGCGCTGGTGAACGTGGCGCTGAACCTGAGCATCCACCAGGACAACACCCAGAGACAGTACGAGGCCGAGAGGAACAAGATCGCCGGCAAACGGGCCAACGAGAAGCTGGAACTGCTGCTACAGAAGAGGAAGGAGGTCGGCCACCGAGACGCTGCGTTATACATCAAGATGTCCGCGTCCGCAGACGCCTAAACAATTCTGTGTTTTTCTCGTTGCAGCTTCAGGAAAACCAAGACGAAATCGAGAATATGATGAACTCCATCTTCAAGGGAATCTTTGTGCATCGCTACAGGTACACTTTGTGCTTTATGATGTTGATGTTATATATGATAATGACCTCAAACAGTCAGACACGGCCTATTTGTCGTCTGTCCTAGCAGCTTGGAGCATCGTTTGTCTCATGATGTTCATAATAATCAGGATAATTCCTAATTTTCTAGGGATGCCATCGCTGAAATCCGAGCCATCTGCATCGAGGAGATCGGAGTGTGGATGAAGATGTACAGCGACGCTTTTCTTAATGACAGTTACCTGAAATATGTTGGCTGGACACTACACGACAGGGTAATTACACACTCGCACCACCACCCGACTGTTTCCGGTTGATGTTTTTTTGCACCTTCACTGATCTACACAAAGACGAGAGTTGTAGATCTTTGGGGGTTAAGAAACTTTGAGAGGTTTTTACCTGTATGTCTCGTAGAGTTGCACGATACCCACGGTATACCCGGTACCCCGCGGTACCAAATCATACCCGTCGCTACTATACTAGAAATTTTACACGACGGTACTACCGTGGATTACTATACTACCGGTGCCAGTCTCCGCTACATAGCGGCCGCCTCTGTTCTCCTCCCGGCTTCTCACTGCATGCTACTCACTCGTAAAAAAAACATGGCATGTGCTGCAACCGAACTACACAGCTGCTGAATGATTGGCTGTTTGCCCGTTACTGGTGACGTCCAGGGATGTGATAGGCTGTTGCACGCTGGGTCCGCCCGTCTGTTAGCTGATTGGCTGTTCGCGTGTTTCTGCCGGCAAGCATGAACTTCATGAAGACAGCTCCGCTTCGATAGAAACTCGCTTCAAAACAAACAACAAGCTAAAGTTCTGTCTCGCCCAGACACGAGACAACACACTCACCGTGGCAGAAGCACCGGGCCCGAGCAGCGAGTCTGCCGTGGCGTCTTCGTCAGTGGCAACACTAATTTAGCTTAAAAACAAACTTCGTTGTTTCAAACTAACTTGTATAAATACATTGCAGTTTATAAAGATAATAATAATAAAAAAAGGCCGCAGTATCACGGTATTACCCGGAACCGTGATACTTTGTCTGGTATAGTATCGTGGTTACTCATTTTAGTATCGTGACAACTCTAATGTCTCGTGTCGTTTTCTTAGCAAGGAGAGGTGCGTCTGAAGTGCCTGAAAGCTCTGCAGAACCTGTACACGAACCGAGAGTTGTTCCCCAAGTTAGAGCTTTTCACCAACCGCTTTAAGGTAACGACGTCAAGACTAAAAAAGCACAGAGTCACGCTTAGACTCAGCGTTTTTTCTCATTCCTCACATTCATCTGTTTCGACAGGACCGCATAGTATCTATGACACTGGATAAGGAGTACGACGTGGCTGTGGAGGCCATCAGACTGGTCACACTCATCCTGCAGTGAGTAACGTTTCTCGTACCTCCTTCATTTTCTACCCGAGGAGACACAGAAGTCTGTTTTTAAATCTTTGAGATGATTCATTTTGATTTATCCGCTGCAGGGGCAGTGAAGACGCCCTGTCCAACGAGGACTGCGAGAACGTGTACCACCTGGTTTACTCCGCCCACCGGCCAGTCGCAGTCGCCGCCGGCGAGTTCCTTCACAGGAAGTGAGTCAGTCGCGAGGGCGTTCAAACAATGAGCTGATGTCTTATTTATCGTCTCTCACTGTCTCTCCTCTCGTCCATCTCTCCCGCCTGGCAGGTTGTTCAGTCGTCATGACCCACAGGCAGAAGAAGCGCTGGCTAAGCGCAGAGGGAGGAGCAGCCCCAACGGAAACCTCATCCGCATGTTGGTGCTCTTCTTTCTGGAGAGCGAGGTAACACACTCACAAACACACACAGAGTTACTGTTATTACACATGATGCACACGTGACATCTTGTATAAACTTTACTGCTCTTAAACTGGCACGTTTACATAATCGAAGACACTCCCGACTTCTATTAAGGGATCAAAAATGATCGTCAGGTCGTCGAATTTTTGCTCCGCTGTTGAGAAATGTCGCCATCTTTGTAGTTTTTACACAATTGCCTGCGAAACCTGATTGTGTACTTTCTGTGTGTGCGTAGCTCCACGAACATGCAGCCTACCTGGTGGACTCGCTGTGGGAAAGCTCCCAGGAGCTGCTGAAAGACTGGGAGTGTATGACTGAACTTCTGCTGGAGGAGCCTGTACAGGGAGAGGAGGGTAAGACACACACACACACACACACACACACACACACACACACACACACACACACACACACACACACACTGTACTTATTCTCTCAAGAGGCTACTTCACATGACACAAACATTTCAGCTGAAAACCAGCTCGGGTTATGATGCAATCAAATCCTGTTCCTTGAAACTTTCTCTCTCTCTTTCTGACCTTCGCTGTTTGTCTCCCTGTTCTCTCTTCCTCTACTCTTTGTATCCGTCTCTCTCTGACTCCTTCCGTCCGTCCCTGCAGTGTTGTCAGACAGACAGGAGAGCGCTCTCATAGAGCTGATGGTGTGCACCATCCGGCAGGCAGCAGAGGCGCACCCTCCTGTCGGCAGAGGCACCGGCAAACGGGTAGGTCGAGGTCGACGCTTTTTCCACCGTGCTCACCTTGGATTACATTTCAAGAAGTTCAGTTGAAGGTGAGACTTGAAAGAGATGGGATGAGAGAGCAGGTGAATAAAGCCCTCTCAGGAAAAATACTTAGAAACCACTATCTACAGAACGGGTTCCCAGGAAGTCAGCAGTGCTCGTGCCTGTGATTTAAAAGACTAAATATGTGTAATGCGCCGTCTAAATGTGACTCTCTTCCTGTCTGTTTTGTGTATTATTAAAAACCAAGAATGTTCCTACCCACGATTAACTTTCCTGCTCATATTTAGAAGACAGAATATTTCATCCAACACGAAATCACCGTTTCATCGCCTCGCCTACTTCTACGTCGATCTAAAGTTTTGTGTCTTGCTTGTCCAGGTGCTGACAGCGAAGGAGAGGAAGACCCAGATAGACGACAAGAACAAACTGACAGAGCACTTCATCATGGCTCTGCCCATGCTTCTGTCCAAGGTAAGATTGACCTGCAGTCTGCACGGGTCCAGCAACAGACGAGATTAACGACAGGGCCGGCTGACTGATCTGTCTGTCGAAATAATTGATCGTGGTGTTAGTTTTGTAGTCATGAGAAGTGTTATTGAATGTTCGCCACTCCGGACAAGTGTGCAGGGTAAATGCTTAATATGTAATCGACCATTTTAAGCATCAGGTATCTGCTTGTCACTTTTTCCTTCATCTAACTCCCGTTACTCCCGTCTCCTTCCTCCACAGTACCAGGCAGACTCGGAGAAGGTAGCCAACCTGCTGCAGATCCCTCAGTTCTTTGACCTGGACGTGTACAGTGCCGGGCGCATGGAGAAGCACCTGGACGCCTTGCTGAAGCAGATCCGGCTGGTGGTGGAGAAGCACATCGAGATAGATGTGCTGGAGGCCTGCAGCAAGACCTACAGCATCCTCTGCTCGGAGGAGTACACCATCATGAACCGCGTGGACATTGCCCGCTCGCAGCTCATCGACGAGATGACGGATCGCTTCGCGCATTCTGTCGAGGAGCTGCTGCAGGAGGTGCGAGGGGGAAAATAAAGGACAGTGTTGTTGTTGTGGCAGATATGCGAGCGTAGTCTTTGTGCACTAACACGTTTGTTATTCTGCAGGCCGAGGAGGCTGATGACGACGATATCTACAACGTTTTATCCACTCTCAAGAGACTCACAGCCTTCCACAAGTAAGACTACTACTGTTCAGCGCTGCAACTAACAACAATCGTTCAGTCTGTACCAGAAAGTATCAGAAAATAATGACAAATAAACCGTGGAGCAGCCTTTTCTCTCCACGCTGACGTGCTTTCCTCTCGTTTCCTGTCTCAGTGCCCACGACTTGACGCGGTGGGATTTATTCGGGAGCTGCTACCGGCTGCTGAAGGCGGGCATCGAGCAGGGCTCCATGCCGGAGCAGATAGCCGTTCAGGCCCTGCAGTGCTCCCACTACTCCATCCTCTGGCAGCTGGTCAAGATCACGGAGGGGGCTCCAAGCAAGGTGCCGCACTCACTTGACTGACAGAGATTTAACACACACCGAGGTTTATCGGCTTCAGCCGGAGGGACATGAGCTTATCTGTATCTCTGCAGAGAGCTCCCCGATTTAGAGGCCTTACCCCCCACAATCGATCTCATTTAACACTTGAGCACCGCACAGTGGCATCAGGCATCAGATACCCCAAGGCTGTTATTCTGTGGTGGACAGTTTAACCTCTGATCTGCTGCAGCGCAGCGTTTTAAGCTGAAGGATGGTTCTTTTAGCTCAAGTTCAAGAGTTCTGCACTCAGAAGCTGAAAGATTCCTCACGTGCACCAATTAAATGTCACTTAACTCTTAACTAGTCACTGCAGATTATTAATCAGGAATTACTTGATCCATAATCGTAACGTCTATTTGCATAACGACACAAAAATGCATTAAAATGTCTGAAAATAGAGAGAAGAGAGTGAAGATGTTAAAACATATTCATATTCAAGAAACCGTTTTTCCTTAAAAATGTCTGATGGATTGTCTCCTGTCAGATCTATTTTTCAAAAAGAGTGAAACGAGCAGCTTGTTCGTACGAAACAGAATTGACACCTGCAGTTCTTGCATCCTTTTTTATGTAATCGCTGAGTCATGGCGGTACAGAAATAGGTGCCACTCACACTAATGCTTAGCGTTATATATATTATACAATGACCTGAGCTGACAGCGTGTCGAGAATTTTAACTTGATCGTCCGTAGTCGATCAGTCTCTGCCCGCGTCAGCTCGGCGTATTGAGTTGATTTATTAAAATCATTAAAGTTCGATTACTTCATCGTGCAGTTAGCCAGGGCGAGACATTTAGCCTGACTGATGGCGCTGTTTAATATTGATTTCTGCTAATGTGTGTGTGTGTGTGTGTGTGTGTGTGTGTGTGTGTGTGTGTGTGTGTGTGTGTGTGTGTGTGTGTGTGTGTGTGTGTGTGTGTGTGTGTGTGTAGGACGACCTGTTGGCTCTCAGGAGAGTGGTGAAGTCTTTCCTGGCTGTGTGCCAGCAGTGCCTGTCCAACGTCAACACACCGGTCAAAGAACAGGTGAGAACACGCCCGATACGACCCGCTCACACCTTCTACTTTCTCTTAGACGTAATAAACAGACAGATAAGTTAAAAGTAGAAACCGTGTGCAACCGGCATATTTTCTGTCATCTCAAGAAGTCTGTTTCTCTTGCTCAGGCGTTCATGCTTCTCTGCGACCTGCTGATGATCTTCAGTCACCAGTTGACGTCCGGCGGCAGGGAGGGCCTCCAGCCGCTGGTCTTCAACCCAGACAGCACTCTGCAGAACGAGCTGCTCAACTTCGTCCTGGACCACGTCTTCATCGACCAGGACGACGAGAGTCAGAGCATGGGTAAGGGCAGAGAAGAGTTTGACAAGAATGCGATCAGCTACCTGCACATCCATTCATTCCGTATGTTCCTCCGCCTCTAGAGGGAGACGAGGAGGACGAGGCCAACAAGATCGAGGCTCTCCACAAAAGGAGAAACCTGCTCGCGGCTTTCTGCAAACTTATCATCTACGACATCGTGGACATGCCCGCCGCAGCCGACATCTTCAAACACTACATGAAGGTGGCTGCTCCTCTGTGCCCGTTCACATATATCGTCTGATTTTAGTCACCGTGTCATCTTAACCGTCTCGTTTCTCTGCCTCAGTATTACAACGATTACGGCGACATCATCAAGGAGACGCTGAGTAAAACCAGACAGACCGACAAGATCCTCTGTGCCAAGACGCTCATCCTCAGTCTGCAGCAGGTGAGACGTCGACCGAGACAACATGACAACAGGCCGACGATGCACGGTTCCCTATTTGTCAACCTGTGTGTGTGTGTGTGTGTGCTTGCAGCTGTTCAACGAGCTCCTGCAGGACCAGGGACCTAACCTGGACCGAACGTCGTCTCACGTCAGCGGCATCAAGGAGCTGGCCCGCCGCTTCGCCCTCACCTTCGGCCTGGATCAGATCAAGACCAGAGAGGCCGTCGCAACGCTGCACAAGTGAGACTAGGAGCGGTTCGCTCTCTAGATGGCGCTAAACTCGGTTCAGTCTTTTGTATTTTCAATTTAGCTCCGAAAAGTCAATTCAACATCAAGAGTTTGTCTCAAATATTTTCTACCATCAAGTCCAGAAAGTTAGTACGTCACTTTTAGTCTGTGTCGCTCGTCTTTCTTTGTTTTTTCTCACTCTTACTGTGTCGCTCTCTCTCGTATCAGGGATGGAATAGAGTTTGCATTTAAGTACCAGAACACTCGAGGACCAGAGTTTCCTCCCATCAACCTCGCCTTCCTGGAGGTCCTGAGCGAATTCTCCTCCAAACTAATCCGCCAAGACAAAAAAACAGTGTAAGCACTCCCTTTACTGTCTTTTATTTTTCTACTCTAAAGCAAAACTGTCACTAAAAAAACCTGTCGCCATGTTTTCTCAGCCACTCGTACCTGGAGAAGTTCATGTCAGAGTCGATGTCGGAGCGCCGGGAGGACGTCTGGCTGCCGCTGATCTCCTACAGGAACAGCCTGCTGACGGGAGGAGACGAGGACCACATGTCTGTCACGTCGGGCTCCAGCAGCAAGGCCGGCTCGGTCCGCAGCAAGAAGGGACGGCCGCCGCTACACAAGAAACGCATAGAGGGTGAGGAGACAGACGCGCAAACACACACACACAAGCGCCACTCTCACTTTATTTGAATTCGACTGAACTTTGCTCGTTTTCAGAGGAGAGCAGCGTCGAGGGCTCGTGGATGATGCGTAATGACACTCTTCAGACACCGGGAGCGCTGCAGACCCCTCAGCTCACCTCGACAGTCCTCAGAGAGAACAGACCAGCAGAACACATGCCCGACCCGGACTCAGAACCCGGATCAGAGAACGACTACGTACACAAGTGAGTGTGCATGAAATCTGTAGTTTATCTTCTTCTGCACTTACATACTGACCTGTTGATCCTCTGTTCTGGTCCTCAGCCCTCAGATGCAGATGTCGTGGCTCGGCCAACAGAAGATGGAGGAGGTGAACAGGAAGGACCGGACGGGCATGAACTACATCAAGTCGCGCAGCAATCAGGGCGTCCGGCAGACTGTGTAAGTGTGCAGCAGCTGACGAGTCCGTAAGATCAGACAGACGGATTCTTGTCTTACTCTTTGTGACGTCTCCCCTCAGGCGTGGGTTGATGGAGGACGACGCAGAACCCATCTTCGAGGACGTGATGATGTCATCGCGGGGCCAGCTGGAGGACATGAACGAGGAGTTTGAAGACACTATGGTGATCGACCTTGTGAGTAAAAGTCGCTCTCTCTCTCACGACGTTTGGATTTGAAACGTTCCGTTTGTCTCTGCTGAAGTCATGACAGAAATAAAAAGATAAATCTTTGCTTTAATTCATCGGTTCTAATCTTCATCTCGTCCCTCGCAGCCGCCATCGAGGAACAGACGCGAAAGAGCGGAATTAAGACCGGACTTCTTCGACTCCGCAGCGATGATCGAGGACGAGTCGGTAAGTGAGACTTTGCGTTTTTAGCCAGTCTTCTTCAGTCCATCTTGTATATTATGAGTGAATTTCCCCAGTGTGGGTTCAATCTTATCTTATCTAATCGGGAAATTGTTCCCAATGTATGAATCAAACATTTCAGATTTCACACAGTATTAGACTTCACGTCAGCTCTCGGATTTGGCGCCCTCTAGTTGTAATTTTTAAATAAAGCAGCATTGCAATGCCAAGATATTGTTTTCTCTTAAACATTGTCTGACCGTCGCTCTCCTCTCCATCGTTCCAGGGTTTCACCATGCCCATGTTCTGATCTGGGACGAGGGCAAAGATTCCTGAGATCAGGAACCAACTTCAGGAGTAAACACAAGGGGGGAGGGAGGGAGGGAGGGAGGGAGGGGGTGTTTGGGGAGTCTAAACTCACATAACCTGCCAATCAAACTCTTAAGAAGAAGAAGAAGAAAAAAAAACATTGTTGAAGTACTTTTCTTTCTATAAGACACAACGGACGGACAGATGTATGGATGGAAAGAAGTTTGTCGATCTCACCTGGGGGAAAAAGCGTGAAGCGAGGATCGGTTCTGTCCTTTCAGGCGGGCCGAAGGATCCAGAATATTCTCCAGAATCTCGTCCGGAGCTCCGTCTCGCTCCTTCCTCCTCCTGTTTTTCCCCAGCCCGTTGGGCTCAGCTCTTGTTAGCAGTGATGGCGACCCGGCTGCCGTCACAGTTTTCACCTCCCTCCTCCTCTCCTCCTCCTCCTCCTCCTCCTCCTCCTCCTCCTCCTCCTCCTCTCTCTGTTACACAGATGTACAGTTGTTTGGTTCCGATCAGCAGCACAGAGCGGCGTGACTCTCTGTACAGCCCCCCCCCCAAACTCTTCTTTCGGTGTCGCACTTCGATCCACGTGGTCAAATCCAACATAGAGAGGATCTCAATACTAAATGTTCTATATCTTTGCTCTTATTATCACCCACTCCTCTCTCTCTCTCTCTCTCTCTCTCTCTCTCTCTCTCTCTCTCTCTCTCTCTCTCTCTCTCTCTCTCTCTCTCTCTCTCTCTCTCTCTCTCTCTCTCTCTCCTCTCTCTCTCTCTCTCTCGATCCTCTCTCTCTCCTCTCGTCGTCTCTCGTCTCTCGTCTCTCTCTCTCTCTTCGCCATCTGAGTCGTGTGTGTGTGACGTGTGTGTAAAGTGTTGGTGGTGGTGATGATGGCTGAGTTAGTCGCATATGCACACTGAGGTCTGTAGACCTGACCTGGAGGGAGTGGTGTGTGTGTGTGTGTGTGTGTGTGTGTGTGTGTGTGTGTGTGTGTGTGGTGTGTGTGTGTGTGTGTGTGTGTGTGTGTGTGTGTGTGTGTGTGTGTGTGTGTGTGTGTGTGTGTGTGTGTGTGTGTGTGTGTGTGTGGTGACGGTGAAGCCACACAACCTTCCAACCCCCCCGGACAGACCTCCACCCTCCTCCTCTCAGATCTCGGACATGTTCTGCTCACACACACTCACACACACACTCCCCTCGAAGATAACGGCTTTTTGAAGTTAAAGTTTTAAGAAAAAAAAGGAGAAAAAAAAAGCAAAGGGAAAAAAAGACAATAAACATATTTTGAATTCTGTAGCTTTAGTACTAAAGTTTTAAAAATCGAGTGTGTTTTTGTTTCCGTCTGATGTTTGTACAGCCTTTTTTTTTTTTCTTCTTAAATATGTATCTTGTTTGTTGCCAAATCGTGGCCTACATACTTACAGTATATTCCAGCCTCTTCCCCTCACACCTGTAAACTCATATCTAACGGTTACCGAGCTCAGATTGTTGCTGTGGGATACCAGCTTCTTTTTTTTCTTCTTCTTCTTCTTTCTTCTTTTTGTTTTTAAAGCGCTGTATGGTCCGATTAGTTTCACAGTTCAGTATTACAGCAGTTTGTCCGTTAGGATCTCTTCATCAATTCGAGCTCTTACTCTCGCCTACAGTGTTAAACTGATCCAAGGAGTCGAAGATTTGTTGTTATCGTTCATATCCAGTGCAGTGACAGATTTGTTTGAATGTGTTCTGAATGTTTTCCAGCCATATCCGTCGGTTCACCCACCGTTTTGTTCACTTCATTTTTACCTTTTATTCTTTTCCCGGCTGGCTTGGCAGTCCTCCTGTAAATACGAGAGACAATTGGATCTTTTCTGCAGTGCAGTTGACATCGGTTGCCCTAAAATGTTCTAAAAAGCCTGTTTTTTGTTTTGTTGTTTTTTTTTTTGTTTTTTTTTCTGTGAACCTAAATTCTTTTTAATAAAATAAAATCTGTAATCGATTTATGGAGCAGTTTGTTTGGGGCCTTCCTTTGTTTTTCACAATCTCAAGAGTAATTCAACAGCTGCGGTTTCATAATAGGCAGCACCGGACAACGCAACGCAACGTTTGATTTCACATAACCGAGCTCCTAATTCTTCTCATCCACGTCGACCTGACAGCTGTAATGTTTGAACTGCTTTCATCAGCTGATGAAGACCAGAACACTAACAAGTCGGCGGAAGAATATTTTGTTGCAAGAGATCAGTGAAAAAATAAAAAAAGACACGAAAGGTTCTTTGGTTACGAAAATGTTTCGGCAGAATATTTTTCCGCCCGCACGAACAGATGTGGAAACAGAAATTTGCCAGATGAAATTTACTGTTTTTGGTCCGGATCACAAGAGGCCGAGGTGAATCACTACCGGCTGTAGAAAAGTATTTATGGTTTCTTCCAGATGTTTTGATATATATCACTTAACTTCAGCCTCAAATGGAAAAAAGTAAAAAAATTAAAAAGATCCTGCAAAACTTTTTCCCACCACAACTTAGAATTTATTTTCTCTCTTTCCTCTTAAACTGTAATTTAAGTTTCAACTTGTATTTTCATCTTTCTGAGTTAGATGAGCTTGATGTGACTCTAGAAGATTGTAAACAAATTCTTGTTTTAAGCCGAGCACAGTCACTTCGTGGAGTCTCCGGTGGTCGCCTCGCTCCGTACTTTAGATGTTCTGGTATTTGGATTTTGTCACGTTCAGTCCGCGGCCAAGACGTTTCCAGTTTTTATACCAAACCAACATCGGCTAGCTGTATCTTATCCACCATACAAACATCTGATAAAAATATTCTCACGTATTCCTCAGCCAGAAAGCCATTGGGTGACAATGTCATTTGTCATTTATTCTAATAATAATTTGAATACTTCAGCTCTTTCTGAAACTCCAACACCAATTTTTGCCTGGACCTTTAATTCCTCACACTCACTGAATAAAGCAGCATCTGACTTTGTGGATTACATCATAAACACTCACCTATAAATAAAAAGGTCAAAGAAAAACACACACGGTATCAAGTCCAGGGTTTATTTTTACAAATGGCAGAACCTGCCCGAGAGAGGGAGAGAAGGCACAGTTTCAAGGTGTAACGATGAATTTTTCTTGACCTTAACGTCACACACACAGGGAGTGCATCTGAAAGAGCAAACTGCTGTACACACCGGAAACCATGAGCGCTAAATACAGTACAACTCTGGAAACACAACAGGCTACAGTATATTTGGATTTCTGCACTAAAACTCATCACGTTGACTCGTTGCCCTTTCAGACACAATCTTGTTTTTAAAATATACCAAAAAAAAATGACCAATATGGCCACTATAGACATGAGAATTTACCTTGAATGTGTGTGACCGGGGTAGTATACTGTTCAGGTACTGTAAAAATGTGTTAGGATTGCATTATCATAATCTCTTCCACAGCTCAAGGTTTAATGTTTCAACACAGAGTCAGAAACATAAGCCGTGAGCTGGAAGGAAGTGTCGGGCTGCTGTTAAGCGCCTACAAAGTAAGTAGCAGTGTGTGCGGCTTTCAGTGGAGTGGTAAAAATGACGGCGAGTCGTCGTCACGGGGTCTCACTGTGGTTTGTTTCGATGTGCGAGCGCCTTGAGAGATAGTGTTAACGTGGGAACAGTCGGGGTGTGTTTCACAGAGGAATGTTGGCGTGTTTCTTCCAGGGGTTGACCTGCTTCTTGCTGGCCAGCACCTCCAGGTCTCTGCAGATCTTCTTGCGAGTGGTCGCCGGCTCAATGATGTCGTCCACGAAACCTAAAAACAATTGGGCCGGTGAGAAAAAAAAGAAGTTTCTGAAGTGTTGTGCTTTTTTTGGAGAGCTATAAAAAAAGAAGAAGAAAGGTTTTATACCTCTGACGGCAGCTGGGAACGGGTTGGCGAACTTCTCCACGTATTCGGCTTCGGCCTCGGCCTGGTTCTCCTTTCCTCTGAAGATAATCTGCACGGCACCCTGAAAGAGAAAGAAAGGAAACTTAGACGCTGTCAGATCAGGAGAAGAGAAAAAAAAAAGTGTGTTTGTACCTTGGCACCCATGACAGCAACCTCAGCTGAGGGCCAGGCGTAGTTCACATCTCCTCTCAAGTGTTTGGAGCTCATCACGTCGTAGGCTCCTCCGTAAGCCTGAGACACACAGACACACGTCTTATATCTATATAAATACATACAATATATTACAATACTTCTTCTAATGAAAACTCAACTCTGTGCGGCCGCTTCACATTAAAAGTCTTCCAGTAAAGAGATTTATGATGGCTTTTATTTTGAAGTGTTGAGTTATTCGCTCGGGTGAAGAGCTACGAGTGCTTAATCAAACCTCCCACACACACACACACACACACGGTAAACATCCTGTTACACCTCAGCCTCATGTTGAGCCAGAGAAAGTAGTTCCCCGACACTAACGCCAGCCTGAAGCTACATTCTTTCTTCTCTTCTTTTGTTCTCACGCACCTTTCTGGTGATGACGGTTATTTTGGGCACGGTGGCCTCTGCGAAGGCGTACAGCAGCTTGGCTCCGTGTCGGATGATGCCTCCGTACTCCTGAGCGGTACCTGTCGATGACCACGTGTTACTGCAGTATGAGTTTATATTACCGTGAGCTTCTTTTCCTACTTTTTCTGCAGACGGATTGTTCCATCTGTTAAGACTTTCTGCTAACTGCGTTATTCACAGCAGCAGGGCGACTCAGGAGAGAATCCGACTGCTGGATAACTCCGTGCATGTAAACGTGAGTGTGTGTTTTCAAAAGAATACCTGGCAGGAAGCCTGGCACGTCCACAAATGTGATGATGGGAATATTGAACGCGTCGCAGAAGCGTACGAAACGAGCTCCCTTCACCGAGGAGTTAATGTCCAAGCAACCTGATGAACAAAAACAGAAATCAAGATTTTTGATCAACTAAGAATTCGTTTGTTTCCAACTTATTCGTCATATTTTTGGTTTGTTTGCATATATAATTTCTTTTGTTTACCTACCCGAAGCTACTTTGGGCTGATTACCCACAATGCCTACAGTGCGTCCGTTCATGCGGGCGAATCCCACCACGATGTTTTTGGCGTAGTCGGGCATGATCTCAAAAAAGTCCCTCTCATCCACGATCTGAACGGATGAAGGAAGAAGAAAAAAACATTTACGTCGTGCAGAAATCGTGTGTGTGTGTGTGTGTGTGTGTGCGCGCACATACTGTGTGGATGATATCCAGCATGTCGTAGGCTTTAGTCGTCTCAAACGGGACGATGCTGTCCAATGATGGCACCAGGCGATCGCTGGAAGAAAGGAACGAGGAATCAGACACGAGCCGAACCGATACTCCCCTGTGAAGAACAAGTGATTGGTTTGTTCTGTGAATTGGAGGTGAAAGCTGATTGGTCACCTGGGGTCGTGGCACTCCCTGATGGGGGAGGGATCCTGGTTGCTTAGCGGCAGGAAGTTGAAGAACTCTCGCATGTTGAGCAAGGCTTCGACGTCGTTCTCAAACGCGTGGTGAGCCACTCCTGACAACAAGACAGAGACACTTTTTTAAAAGATTATTTTTTTTGGCATTTAATGATAGGACAGATGGAGATAGACAGGAAGCAGAGAGAAGGGGAGTGACACGCAGTAAATTAGGATTCGAACCGGGGCCAGCTGCAGTGAGGACTATAGCCTCCACACACGGGGCGGCGGCTTAACCCACTACGCTACCGACCCCCCGACAGAGACACTTTTAAGACAATATTTTATGTTGACCAGATTAAGATTATGGAAGTGGAGGCATTTAATAAAACTTCTCAACAAAGCAGAAAACGAGCATCAGGAGTGAAAGTCAGCCTTTTTTTTTTACAAACTAACCAGATACGGTGGTGTGAGTTTTGGCTCCTCCGAGCTCCTCTTGGGTCACATCTTCGTTGGTGACAGACTTCACGACATCAGGTCCTGTGATGAACAGGTATGATGTGTCCTACACAAAAACACACACCACACACGTACGAACAGCTGTCAGGCTAATGCGAGTGAGAATACACTGAAATATTTTGGGGTGAGGCTAAACTAAAAATGAACCTACCTTAACCATGAAGGTGAAATCTGTCAGGGCGGGGGAGTAGACAGCTCCTCCTGCACAGGGACCCATGATGAGGGAGATCTGAGGGACGACTCCTGAAGCCAGCACGTTCCTCTGGAGAAGGAGAATGTTATGTGTCTATATGAATTACAAAATATTAACATTGGGAATATGTTAAAATGCACAAAAATGGGGCGGTCGGTAGCGTAGTGGGTTAAGCAGCCGCCCCGTGTGTGGAGGCTGTAGCCCTTGCTGCAGCTGGCCCTCGTTCGAATCCCGCATCGGACGGCCATCTACTGCCGGTCACTCCCCCTCTCCCTGCCCCCTGCTTCCTGTCTATCTTCAGCTGTACTATCATTAAAAGGCCAAAAAAATAATCTTAAAAAAAAAATGCACAAAAATGCGAGATACGTGTAGTGCCATGAACAAAACTTGTCAGGAGATGATCCTATCACTTGTTTCACGGTGTAAAATCAGATCTTGAGGCGTCATGTGTCTGATTATGATGTCATGACTCATACCAGGAATATATCTGCGTATCCAGCCAGAGATTCCACTCCCTCCTGGATCCGAGCTCCTCCGGAGTCATTCAACCCGATGACCGGGGCTCCGACTGTCATGGCCTGGTCCATAATCTGAGCACAGAACATTTTAAATATGCATTAAACTTAAGAGGTCAAACAGGAAGAACCGCTGACAGCACCCACAGAGGTTAAGAAACTGAGTGTTTTACCTTACAGATCTTCTGTGCATGAGCTCCAGACAGGCTGCCACCGAACACTGTGAAGTCCTGAGAGAAACAGAAAGGGCAAGACAGAGATAATGATGCACAGATGAAACCAAGCTGCTGTGTATTGTCACACTATTCTTACAGTATAACTAGACACCGTACCTGACTGAACACATAAACCAGCCTGCCGTTGATCCGGCCTCGACCTGTCACAACACTGTCACCTGGAAACTACGACAGAAAGAGAGAAAGCTGTTGTGACAACAGATATTTAAGCCCAGAGGAGGAACTAGCTTCTTGTTTCTTGATGCCAAATTGTAAACCCAGCGTGCAAACTTGTTACCTTGTTCCTATCCTGCTCCATGCCGAAGTCGGAGCAGCGATGCTCCACGAACATGTCCGACTCCACAAAGGAGTCCGGGTCCAGCAGAAGCTCCACTCGCTCCCTGGCTGTCAGCTTACCCTGCAAGTTCATACAAATGTTTTTGATTTTTGGATGGATGGATAGATCCTTTATTGATCCTGAGGAAAATTCAAGCATCCAGTAGCAGCATAAGACACAGCAAACACACCCTAAGCATGCATTAAGATACCTGTACTACTACTAGTATAGGTACTGTAGCTACAATAACCTATACTATAGTAAACATGTGTTCACCTATGACCTAGATCTGTGCAAAGAAGTTAAATATGTGCATAGTTTAGACCTAATGTAATAGTTTCTGTGCCAACAAATCAGGGCTGATGATAACCAACAAATGTTTTATCATACTGAAATGAAACCTGGAAAAATCACAGGTTTTATCACGACAGGTTTCAGCATGTTCAGACTGAGCTGTCATGTTACACACTGACAGTATCACTGTGCAACTGTGGGAATTGCACCTTATACTTGAAGTTGGCAGAGGATTTTGCATCTTGCTCAAGGGCACTGGTAAATTCAGCAAAAAAGATGTTTACCTTCCTGAAAGTATCAATGAGTAACAGGTAAGCCTAGCTGCTTTAAAAAAAAAAGGTAAACTGTCATGCAAACACGTGGAGCATGTTTTGCACTACTAAAAAGGTAACAGTGTGTAGGATTTAGTGGCATCCAGTGGTGGAACCAACTGAATACCCCTCCCCTCACCATCCCTAGTTTTATCACTACATGTTTTATCACGACATGTTTTATCACGACTAGTTTTTTATCACGACATGTTTTATCACGATTAGTTTTATCATGACTAGTTTTATCATGGCATGTTTTTTATCATGACATGTTTTTTATCACGGCTAGTTTTATTATTATTAGTAGTAGTAGTAGTATTTATAGTTTTAGTTTTATCATGGCATGTTTTTATCATGACATGTTTTTTATCACGGCTAGTTTTATTATTATTAGTAGTAGTAGTAGTAGTAGTAGTAGTATTTATAGTTTTAGTTTTATCATGGCATGTTTTTATCATGACATGTTTTTTATCACGGCTAGTTTTATTATTATTATTATTAGTAGTAGTAGTATTTATAGTTTTAGTTTTATCATGACATGTTTTTTATCACGGCTAGTTTTATTATTATTATTATTAGTAGTAGTAGTAGTAGTAGTAGTAGTAGTAGTAGTATTTATAGTTTTAGTTTTATCATGGCATGTTTTTATCATGACATGTTTTTTATCACGGCTAGTTTTATTATTATTATTATTAGTAGTAGTAGTATTTATAGTTTTAGTTTTATCATGACATGTTTTTTATCACGGCTAGTTTTATTATTAGTAGTAGTATTTATAGTTTTAGTTTTATCATGGCATGTTTTTTTTATCATGACATGTTTTATTATTATTAGTAGTAGTAGTAGTAGTAGTAGTAGTATTTATAGTTTTAGTTTTATGTTTTATCATGACTAGTTTTATCGTGACTAGTTTTATCACGACATGTTTCAGCACGTTCAGACTGAGCTGTCATGTTACACACTGACAGTATCAGTTTCAGGTGGTGCTCTCTGTGTAACTGTGGGAATTGCACCTTATACTTGAAGTTGGCACCTTGCTCAAGGGCACTGGTAATCAGCAAAAAAATTAGTAACAGGTAAGCCTACCTGCTTTTTTAAAGGTCACTTTAAAGTGTGTGAGAAAGGAGAAATGACTTGACTAAGAGCCCTTGAACTCACCACTACACACCTCCAAACACTCCAGTAGTCAACATAACGTTATATGAATATATTAAGAAGGTATATAAAATAAAAGCAGGTCAGTATAAAGATAAATAAAGTGAATGCCAGCTGACTTTACCCGTTTGTGTTGAGCATCTATCCTGTGCTGACCTCCTCCGACCAGCGCCGCCTTCCGTTTCTTGTCAATCCTCTCCTTAACGGACAGGTGGCCCACAGAGTACCGACGGCAGTCCCGGACCAGGTTCGTCTGCGGCACCGCAACAGCGGCGACTGCGCCATATTTCACCGGCACCAAACTCCTGAACGACGTCAACCTCAAACCGTTCAACAAGCCGCAGCTGCTGCGAGCCACACTGAACGCCGCCATCATTGCTCCGTGTGCGCTGTCTCAGAGTGAGATGACAGACAGGCGATTTGAGCCAATAGCGGATAGGGGGCGAGCTCTCACAGCCAATAAGAGAGGAGAACCTGGTAGTGAGAGCGGGTGGGCGGGACCTGGAGGGGATCATGAAAGTCAAGCTGGGGAAAGGAAGATCTGGCTCTCAGATCCGGGTCTCAACTCGCTGCTTGTCACGTTTTCAATCCCAAATATTGCTCCAACTTTTGTGCAAAATACATGAGAATATAACAATTTGATTTGTAGAGCTTTGTTGTGGACCCAAAGGGATAAAGGCTGCATTAAGGGTATGACACAGGGTTAAGTATCACGGTGCCAAATACAGTATTTTAATGTCAAGTTCAAAGTAAAATTATTTACTGAGTTACAGGTAATATTTATTAATGATGCGACCCTGAACAACCTTATGTGTAGTGTATTAATTATTATTAACAGACATACATGTTTATAAGTGAGGCTATACAGGCTTACACTGTTGCCTACCAGAATTTATTATTATTATTATTTTATTAAGCAAAATACCAGAATCGAATACAAACTCTCAAAGAGGACAATAATATCATAATAGTACAGTGTTGAGAGCAAACAACAGTTAGGGGAATCATTAAACAAAAACACAAGAACACATAAAATAGAGGCAAATAAATAAAATACAGGCGTACAAGTTCGACATAAACAGAGCAGCGAAAGGTCATTTAAACTTAAATATGATTTAGAAAAGTAGGAGACAGGAATTTTTTTGGCATACTTGTTGTTTAGTCTTTGAGTGATAAAAAATATCTTGAATTCATTTTAATAAAACAATAATAAGAAGGTTTAGAGTTTCTCCATTTTGCACAATACAAATGGTATTTACCCAAGAGTATAATAACATCTATGATGTCAGAAACAGACAATGTTGGATGATTAAAATAAAAGATAATATCATATATTTCGAATGGCTGTATATCTTCAAATTTTAAACATATCAGAAAAAAATGTTCTGATACAATGTAAATAAAGTACCATGAAGCCAGTAAAAAAATAAACTTAAATATTTTTTTCTGCTGGATTTATTCTTTACAGAAGAACATAAAGCAGTTTTTTTGTTTGACAAGTCATAAAGTTATTTAAGAAAATTTGAGTCCAAGTCGCAGGTTGATCTGTGGCCTTGGAAATATCAGTTTGAAATAAAAAAAATAAATTATAATCTTTAGCATTATAAGATTCAGCTACTGTGAGATGCAGCTGTAAGCTCTGGATACATAGCAAGTGGACAAAATAAAATAAATATAAAATAGTTGGGCTAGTAATAGCATATGCATGCATGCATGTATGTATGTATGTATGTATGTATGTATGTATGTATGTATGTATGTATGTATGTATGTATGTATGTATGTATGTATGTATGTATGTATGTATGTATGTATGTATGTATAGTTATCCTAAATGGATGCAATAGATTTTCTAAATTTATTCTATGATAATAAACCAATATACATAACGTAAATGGTGATGCAAACACGTGGAGCATGTTTTGCATTACTAAAGGTAACAGTGTGTAGGATTTAGTGGCATCCAGTGGTGCAACCAACTGAATACCCCTCACCTCACCCTCCTACAGTGGCCTGAAACAGAAAAGGCCCTATCTAGAGTCTGTTTGTCTGTTCCAGGTTTGTAGAAACATGAGGACTCCTGCTATAGATATTATAAAATGTATTTATTTTCAGGTTAACATACACTAAATATGTTATCATATTCCATTCCTGCTTGTAGATGTTAAATGTTAACACACTGGACCTTTAAACATGGTTGCAAACCTATTCACTTTTGGTTTTCCCTTGAATTTTAGCAACCACAGTCACTTGTAACCTGATATTAGCCTCAGTGACATACAAATCTGCATCTGCACCCCAGTATAATCCATTTTTTTATAACAACTTGTGCAAACTGTAAAGTAAAGAGAGTAACTGAGGGCAAGAGGGAAGTCGCTGTGGTGTGTGTTGCTCATTGAATGGGATGTGATCCCCCCGTACACTACGGTAACCAGGGTAACTGGAGGAGGAGGAGGAGGAGGAGGAGGGGGAGGTCTCGCGTTAATGATCATGCCTGGTCGAGAGGGGAGGAGGAGGAGGAGGGCTTGATGCGCGAGGAGGAGGAAAAACTGGGAAAAAAGCGAATGATTGATGCGTTTGTTAAAAAAAACAAAACAGAAACGGATAGCTAGCTATGTTCCGCTCGCTGCTCGCCAAGTATTACAGCAAAACGTACGAGAACCGCCAGGATTTCAATGCACGGCTTGCGTTTCCCTCCTTTGCGTGAGGCATAAGGCGGTCCTTCAGGGGGGTGGAGGGGGTGGTGGTGGTGGAGGAGGAGGTGGGGGTGTTTTAGTAGTGATACGGGTTTTTTTTTTTTTGCGCTAGCCATGCTAAGGCTAGCCTGGTTAGCTTTGTTTACATCGAGTGCGCGCCTGGAGGGATGCGGTGGCTAGCTAAGCTAACTGCTAACCAGACAGTAAATGCGTGATCCCGTCCTCCCTCGGAGGAGGTTCGGTTCGGGTTCAGGCATCGACACCGCTGTTGTTGTTGTTGTTGTTGGATAGTAAAAAAAACGGGCTCCAGCTCCGATTGTTTAAATCGTTGCTGATGTCGTGAAGCTAACAGCTTAGCTACCACAATGCTAACCGTCTTTTTTTCGGTCATGGCTCGGGTTAAGCCGTTATATGCAGCTACTATAAGATATAATGTGAGTGGTTACAACACATTCGGGCGGGTCCAGTTTGTTTGAATTGTGTTCTGAAAGAGAGACTCTTTTTTTTAAGGGGACAGACTAACGAACCGGCGATGCTAACTCCAACCTAGCCGCCTCCTGAGCTAACGTCGTGCGCGTTTTATATAGCGATAACCAGCCACCAAGCATGCTCGTGATCTATTATTGTGTCTGTTATTAATTCATATGTCTGCATTGGCACGCTGGAGTGGCTGATTTTTTATTTTTTGCTCCACCACCACCATCACCAGGCCGGGTTATATTTCCTCCATCCACCCTGAGAGACTTGAGGCTATCTGGAAGTGTTTTTTGTTTTTTTCTTCCCGGGCCGTGTTCCCCTTCCCTCCCCGAGGCTGCGGAGGACTACACACCGCTATGAACCCCGTTAATGCGACCGCTCTGTACGTGTCCGCCAGCCGGGCCGTGCTGCAGTGTGACCCGAGGCAGCCTCACACCTTCGCGGATATGTACACACTGTTGCCCTTCTTCAGACAGTCGCTCGCCTGCCTTGTTTGTGGTGAGTACACCTTGAACGCATCACTTGGTGTCTTTTACTATTCCTTATTGACTTTGGGTGCTCGTGGGCGTGCGCGTGTGCTCGTGGCAAATTGACACACACGATTTAGTCGTGCACAACCGCCGTGGTCTCCTTAGCAACCGAGGCTGAGCCCCCCCTCCCCTCCTCCTCCTCTTCAGTCATCTGTCCTCTCTTGTCAAGGCAGATGACTTCTCTTGTTGTTGTGTCTGCTGCAGAGCCATGTGTTTTCTGTTCAGGCTTCACTTCACTGGCACAGATTGCAATTCAGAGAAGGGCAATGTTGACATGCACGATGAAAGATTTTTTGTGCCGAGCAGAGGGTGTAGACACAGCAACAGTTTACGGTGTAGAATAGAAGAAGAATAGATGCTGTATTGATTCCTCCAGGGGGCAATTTAAAACCACACACACACACACACACACAAAGGGCTCATAGATATGCAAATGTGGAGAGAGAGGTTGTGGAGTGATGCGCAACCACGTAGCGGAGCAGTTAAGGGGGTTGAGTACCTTTCTCTAGGCGGTCCACCCAGAAGGTGGACTGGTAGCCGGAGAGGTTGCCAGTTGGACTTGAACCGGCCACCCAACTCCGGTTCCCGGTTTCTTTTGTCAATTGTTTGGAACACAATTAAAAGCCCACGTCAGCCCCAGTTCATTACATTGTTATTGATTTCCTCTGTTCTGCTTGGGAAGGCACCGGTCGGTAGTAAAACGATCAGATGATGAATTGATTCTGTCTAATCCGTTTTCTAGATTCTCATTTGTGGGGAAATCCTCCTTAGTGCTACTTTATGTCATAAATAAACAAGATATTTCTTGTCACGGTTTTAGGAAACAAACGGTTAATCGGGAAACTAATTGGCAGATGAATCAGTTTTAATGGTTTATATAAAGGCATGGCGGTGAATGGAAGTGACTTTAAAGCATCGCTGGTAGTTGCTGTGCATAAGTGCAAAGTGGCTAAACACATGGATTAACAGCTCCCTCTTTTTTCTTTCTTTTTTTGTCTCAGGTAAACTGCTCCAGGATCCCATTTCCCCACCTTCAGAGTGTCAGCATTACGTCTGCCTGGGCTGCAAAGGCCAGAAGATGCAGATCAGGCCGTCGTGCAGCCGCTGTAAGGACTATTCCGGCTTCCAGGAGAACAAGCAGCTCTCGTTGCTGGTGCAATGCTACAGGAAGCTCTGTCTCTACGTAACTCATTCGCCGCTGCTGCAGGCGATCAGCAGCCACGCAGGAGGGTCTCCGGAGGTTCTGGCCTTGCTAGAGGAGGTGCTGATGTCGCAGGAAGAGGAGATGGAGGCAGACGACCCGAGCCTAGCGCAGGAAGATGTGAATGCCTCTGCCACAGAGTCTCTTACCCCCACAGAGGCACCTCCTGCTCCGGCAGAGCTCTCAGCCGTACCGCAGAGCTCCTCCTCTGAACCCCCCTGTTCTAATGGACCACAGGAATGCAACGGAGAAGTGCTGGAGGACCTAGACCCCTCGTCTCCTGAGCTGGAAGTATGCGAGTTGGTAGAGGAGCAGCCACAGTCTGTGTCCAATACTGGTTGCGGTGGTCTTGAACTGAGTCTGACCACTGGACCTTTAGCCCCAACTCCAGGCACTGTGTGCTCACTCAGGGATGGGGAATCTAGCAGCAGGGAGCTGGAGGAGGGGGAGGTGTTGTTCCTCAGCGTGGAGGAGGTGCTGCAGACTTTGGATCCCCTTCAGCCGGGTCGGGATTCTCCTCACATACAGCCGGACAGAACACACACTCCCACACGGATAACCACGGACAGAGCACACGGTCAAATGTACATACAGCTGGACGCAGCTCACAACTACACACAGACCCGAACAGACAGGACTAACACAGCGGCAAGCCACGGTGCTCACATACACACGTCCTCCTTCGACCCCCCTCCGACCTCCAAGCCACCGCCAGTCCGCCTTAAACGTAAGCGATCCCATTCGGAGAGCGACAGGGAGAAGGTGAAACCCCTCCCCATCGCTTCCATCCTGCAGGGCTCCTCAACACACTTAAACACTCCGAACCCCTCTCAGACACTGCACACACAACCGCCCGCACCCTCCTTAACTGTACCAGCGCACACATACTCGTCCCTTCCCAACGGGGTGCCTCCCAAGCTCAGTCGCCCCGCGCCAAACCACAACAAAGGTGCCAGGAAGCACGTCGACCCGGCCCCTAAGAAGCCCCACGCGAAGGCCCGCAGTAGCGCAGGCTCCAAAACTAAGGACGGAAGCAAAGACCCGCGGTTGATGGCGGGCTGCATCGTGCCACCAGCGCCCGTCAGGCCTCCGTATAAGAAGCCGGTAGAGAAGAAGGGCTGCAAGTGTGGCAGGGCCACCCAGAATCCATCTGTGCTGACCTGCAGGGGGCAGCGCTGTCCCTGTTACTCAAACCGCAAGGTGAGACTGTGACCATGTTTTATTGGTTGTTGTGACATTTCAGTTCATATTAAACCCTGACTCCATCCTCAAAGTTGTAATTTTGCAGCTTTCATTGTTGTGATATCTATTTTTTCCCGCTCGTCTTTCTCAG
This sequence comes from Collichthys lucidus, assembly GCA_004119915.2. NCBI lineage: Eukaryota > Metazoa > Chordata > Actinopteri > Sciaenidae > Collichthys > Collichthys lucidus. Next base: position 25,044,566 of record CM014095.1, read on the forward strand.
GCATGCTTGGATTGCATCTGTCGAGGTTGCCAGAACTCCTACATGGCGAACGGCGAGAAGAAGCTCGAGGCGTTCGCCGTGCCGGAGAAAGCCCTGGAGCAGACGCGGCTCACGCTCGGCATCAACCTCACCAGCATGACGGCGCTGCGCAACCCGACGGCCACCAGCATCCGCACGAACACCCTCCTCAACGTCGCCACGGCGACGGGGACGCCCGTGACGACGGCCTTCCTCTCGCCGAGCCCGCCGCAAGAACCCAACTACGAGGACAGCCTGGAGCTGCTGATTGGATGAGAGGCTGGGAAACAAACAAACAAAAACAAACAGACAGCTCGGTGCTGATTGAATGTGACGGCAGATAATTGTGTCTGTCAGACAAACCTGTACACCGCCCGCCCCTCCCTCCAGAGGGGAGGCAATTTAAGGCAGCTATGGGTCTGTCCTGTCCTGTAACCTGCTCTTCTTCTGTGTTGGAAAATGCTGAGTAGTAAGACTAGCATGGGTGTGCCAAAGCCTCCTGTATTGTGCCTGTGTGCCGGTGTGTATTGTTGCCTGCCTGTAGTTAAAACACTTATACTCGGTTCCAAGGCTGTTCTGTACTTCAGAGGTGCTTTTTGTTTTGTTTTTTTGTTTTTTGTTCAAAGACCACAGACATACTGTAAGAGGCAATAGGAACCCATACCAGGTTTTGTGTTTGTCGATGTGTGCGCACTATTATAGATTATCGAGTGTGTGCACACGTGTGACTTATTTTTTATTTTTTTGGTTGCTTAACGATAACAAAAAAACAAAAAAAACAACGGCGTCATGAAATCTCAGTCACCCCGTCACAGCATTTTCCACGTTTTTGAGTATTACTCCACGTATGTTTTAAGAAATGCATAATTGGTATTAGGACGGCCCTTACTAATCATTAACCCCGCCCCCTCCTGTATGTGATCACACCTTTTTTTAAATTGTGAATGAATCTCGCGACTAATCTCCGGAAGAAGTTGTTGTTGTCGTCGTCTCACGCAAAAGACTGACTGTGTATGCCTTTTTCTATCTCGATAACTCACTCAAATCAAAAGTACTGTCGACTGATTATGTATTTGTCTTAACGAACTTGACTGATGCAGGCATTGTTGAGGCAGCAAGATAATGTCAAAGCACTTGGCTTGGCTCCACAGTTTCTGTGTGAGTGTGAGTGTGAGTGTGTGTGTGTGTGTGAGAGTGTGTATGCATGCGCAGGCTGAGATTTACTGTAATGTCAGTGTGGTGCGGGGTGGAGGGCGGGTGGGGTGGGGGGGTTGTAAGCACTTAGACTGATTGATTGGCCAAATTACAAGTCAGACCAATTCTTGGTTACCATAGCAATAGGAGCACCAACAAGGAGCCTCCCGGCTCTCGTGCACACACACACACACACGCAGTTGTTTACAGTATTTGCCATTTCTATAGACGATAATATTACAACGTTCTGTGTGTGTGTGTGTGTGTGTGTGTGTGTGTGTGTGTGTGTGTGTGTGTGTGTGTGTGTGTGTGTGTGTGTGTGTGTGTGTGTGTGTGTGTGTGTGTGTGTGTGTGTTTTAGATAAACTGAAGCCATAGGTTTGTCATTAACAAGACAATAAAGTCCTCTGTGCGTGCATTTCTTCTTCTCTCTGTTGTTGTAGCGTCCCAGACTGATTAGAGACCAACTCAGAGACTATTTTTGATACCAAGTGTTTGAGATTTGGTACCACTGTCTTTTTTTTTTGTTGTCTGTGTGTTGTTTTTGTTTTGTTTTGTTAAAGCACCTTGAAGCCCTCCCATAACTCAAAGAGGCTGCGTGTTGTCTGTGTTTGTGTTTTATTGTCTCGGCTGTAACTACAACATTTTGTCAGTCACCAGTCATAGTGACCAAAAAGAGACTGAAGGACAGAGAAAGAGAGAGAGAGGACTCGGGGCAGACCAAACGAACACCTTGGTTCTCCACTCAAAGACCAGGAAGCAGCAGGTGGATTCACAGTTCGATCAGCAGTTATGATCTATCCTCCTGCGTCGTGTAATGTTTCAAAAAAATGTTTTCTGTTGGGCATTACTTGAACCCTGATTAGTTTTTGGTATTTTTTTGTTTTTGTTTGTTTGTTTTCTTTTTTTTTTATGTAAAAACTCTTGTTTGAGGAGTGACTCTTATTATTGCTGAAACATTCACTGCCGTAATATGGAAACATGTAATACAAACATGTATTAAATGATAGTTTTTTACTTTTTCAGTTTGGGTGTCTTTTTGTGTGGAGGGGGACAGAGCGGCGGAAGAATCAGAAAAATGAAAGATTATTGTCCGTCCCTGGTGACACGATTCGTTCAATTGAGAATTGGAGTAAGAGAAACTTAAAATCAATGGACCGAAACAGGTTAAAAACAAAATTAAAAATATAAAAAATTTTAACCAATCACGAGTAAAACAAGTACATAAGCACTAAATACAAACATTTGATAGGAATGTTGTTTAGTTTTTTTAGATATCAAACATATTTTAAAAAATGACATGGATGGTGCTAAATTAAAAGTTAGAGAATCAGCAAAGTCACTCAAATTTGTTCTGTTGATGACCTCAATGTGTGCGCCAAATCTCAGTTCACTCGAAGCCACCAACCATCACCACCAGTTTTAACCTCGAGGTGGCGCTAGAGGAAAGTCAGGATTACCAAGAAAAACGAACACTCATGGTATATTTATTAAATAACTGCTGAGATGTTGCCCATCCCTCGAACCACGATGCCAGCAACCATGGCTAATAAATGATGGAACGTGGGATTGTTTGTGCTTTTGTCTTATTGTATTGTAAAACCTGGAAATCAAACAACAACAATCTGTTGAAGCAACCATTTGTTGATTAATTTTTACATTTCCTTCGACTTGTCGGGGTCAGGTCGTGGTGCTCTAGACATCCCTCTCCCCAAGCAACGCATTCTAGCTCCTCCTGGGGGATCCCGAGTTATTCCCAGGCCAGAGGGTCCTACCAGGTTGGACGAGCACCTCCAAAGGAAGGCGCCCAGGGAGCATCCTCCCACCTCAGCTAGCTCCTTTCAACATGAAGGAGCATGTTGGCTCTACTTGCTCACTCCAAACCCCCGGAGGGATCATCCGGTGCCGACTCTCACGGCCTGATGAAACCGACAGAATCAAGACGCAATTCTGGAGGTTCCCGAACCGGGACACCCTCCTCAACCCCGGCCTTCAAATCCCCTCCATGATTGTCACAAACAGAATAAAGGACTAAACACACAAACACTGTTAAACGTGTTTGACTTTGTGCCGGGAATAATTTATACATCACTGCAGAAAAAATCTGAATCGGTTTGTAGAGAATACAGAAGTGTGAATGTGTCATATTCCATTCTCGCTTCTCTTTGCAGGACATCGTGATCTGTGTCATGCCACACATTCACTCAAGACATTGCACAAAGAGAGAAATTCAACCATATGTGCTGTAAACAAAAAAAAAACAAAACAAGCTTCATTCATAATATTGAACTTCTAAAATCTTGTCTTGTGGCATCCTTGATACATATTTTTAGTAAAAGGCCGGTTACGGGTCCGACAGCGCTGTCGTTTCCTGGAGAGGACGAGCCGTCTGTTGACTTGTTTGACCTGCGGGCGAAACAGCTCACTCTGCTCTCAATAGAAGTCATTCAAACACGAGAGAGCAACATTTAATCTGCATCTATTGTGCTGCTCCGAATGTTCCTCGCTCTGAATGCACCATGTAATCCGTGTTTGCTCACGCTGTGCATTCTGTTTACCAGCCTCGAAAACAGAGTTTGTGTCTGGTGTGGGGTTTAACTGTGACTTCTTCTTCTTCGTCACTTTGAGTCCGCCACTGGAAGAAGAAGTCCTTTGCACTCCTCATAGTTTGTTCTTCTCCAACACTGTATCCTCAGACAGACAGCCGCTTATTTCCAAGCAAACTCCTGACACGTGGGTAAACTTTTATAGACGTCTTTATCAAGTCATCCCAGTCACCGGACACCCATGTCCGAGATTCTCCTCTTTTTTTTTTACCCCACAAGGAAGGCCCCGAAGTAGCTCGCCCTCCCGTCCATCTCCATGGCGCTCGCGTTGCTAACGGTGATGAAGATGCGGTCGGCAGGCTTCAGAAAGGCGGTACCGGCCTGATGCAGGGAGAAGAGTCCAGGTTCCTGACCTCGAGGCCAACAGGCGCTCCGGGACGATTTCATAAGCAGGAGGGGGACCGGGTAGGAACTCATCTGTGGAGCAAGACCAAAACCTTCATGAACAAAGTATTACATTATACATTATGTTATTAGATCACAATGGATTATAAGCATGATGCACAGATCCAAACTGAAATAAAAAGCTTCATTTCTTACTTTCGGTGCATTCAAGGACACTGTTTCCATTTGTTATCAGAAAATCGTTACTTACAATAAACAGACTCAGTTTGTGTCAGTTTGTCCTGCCTGACATTGTGTGACTGCTGTCAAGGCGCCTCAAACTGCAAACAAAGTCGGTGATCACTCTTTGTATTATTGATTTTTATTTGTCAAACCTTCCCATAACCTAGAAAAGTGACTTTTATCTCTCTTGCAATGTCGCCCTAATGTAAAGTTTGAGTTCAGGTGAGGGAGCAACATCTGTGAGTCCTTGTATCCAGCTCATATGATACGAGGCGTAACTAAGCACCTCGCCATGTAAAAACAGGATTTCCCCATTCTTATTCCCGCCCATAAAGCTATGATTGGTCCATTGTTTTTGGAATTATCCATCAAAAGCATCAAAATATCAGAGCTATGGATGGATTATTCATGTCAGGGTGCACAGAGCCGAACCTTCTTGTAGATGTACTGGACAAGCTGCGCTCCTTCCTCCTCCTTTGCCTCCCCGGTCTCCCCGTCCGTCTCCTCCGTGGAGGGCAGTCTGAAGTAGGTCTGGGCGTAGATGTAGTAGAGGCCGGCTCTGGGTACCAACAGCTCTCCTCCTCTCAGCTCCATGTTCTGCAGGAAGGACAGACCTCTCTGACCCTCCCACGCTCTGATACGCTCCCCAAGGTAGCCCCTGCTGCTCCGCAAGCCTGCAGCCGCCACATAAAACACATAAGATCAAGCACACACACACACACACACAAATGTGACAATTAAGGCGTTTGAGGTGGGAGTGTTGACCTGAGTATAAACAGACACTGCTCTTCAAATAAGAAACAAATGTTAAAGGAAACTCTTAGTCTGTAAATGAGGCGTACAGATGTGCATTTTTAAGTCTCCTGCTGAAAAGCGTGTGTAAAGAAAGAAGGTCAACCAACCTTTTAGTTATTAAAAAAACATATATATTCCTCATGGACAAATAAAAAAAGGATAAGACTAACTATATTCTGTATAATTTTCATCATCGAACCCCATGAAAAATACTAAAACCAGGCTTCCTCTATCTTCAAAAACATTTTATTTCTTTCATTATGTGCCTTCATTTTTTAAAAGGAACATGGGAAATGTAGTTTTTAATCAATCTCTGTTCGAACGTGAATAAGAGATGAATTTGTTGGGAACAATTTTTCTCCGTGCATCAATAATGAGTATTTGTGCTGCATGTGATATCCGCTCAAAACGAACTACAGTGCCCGCGTTCATTTTTTTAATGAAGTAACATAATGCAACGTTATGTAACTTTAACGTGTATTTAATAGTTTTTTTAGCTACATTGATATAAATGCTTTACAGTAAGATCAGTTCATGGGATTTGTTTACAACATATAAAGAGAAGAAACGTCTGGAACAAATACAGAACATCACTAATCATATTTTAAGGACATTAGTGGAGAATTAGTAAAGCTTTGACTTTGGCACCCTCCAGTGGCTGTATCAAAAAAGACGCTTCGGCATGCAGCAACGGTTGGTGCTACCCTCCTCCACCCTCCTCATTCCCACAGACCTCCCAGAAGATACTGAGATGAACATAAACTGCACTAATTATATTATTACTGTCAACTTAAAAGTTTAGAACATTTTGAAAAATGTTATGGCTTTTAAACTCAAACTAAATGTATTTGGTTCAGCTAAATAAATAAAATAAAAAAGCTTGCATGAGTAAAACAAGCTTATAATTTGACTGCAATTAAAGTAAGATGATCGATGATGTAATGACATGAGTTGGGATGCTTTTTCCTGCTTATTACAGACGTGTGTTTCCAAGAATTTGCTGATTGAAATAAACCTCTTCTGAAAACAAACATCACACAGATCCTTGCCCGATTCCCAGCCAGGACACTTTGTTCCACCGCGTCTGTCTAACGCTAGATGAAGGTGAAGAACGAATCATAAAATAAGAAAATTTGTATCTGGTAAGGACAACACATACCTGGAATTTCTGAAAATATTGAAGTGAGATGCCGACTCGTTGAAAAAGACAACTACAGGACGGTTTTGACAAAGAGAGAGCAGCTGCACATCTGCAGGTCCTGACAAACATCTAGTTCTGAGAGCAGCCTGAGAAGCCTTGAAGCACATTCCAGGCCTTGGAAAGGTAACGGGTAAAGCAACACAGTACTCACAAGTATGTGTGAGCAGTGTGTGCTTCAGGCCTTCGTTTTAAAACTGAATATTTTCTATTTCTAAACTACATTTAAAAAAAAAAGATCCTCACCGTCTGTTGTTGGGAGCTCTGTGGACGAGCTGATGCCGGTCACATGGGCAGCGACTTTAGGAAGAGGGACCCCTCGGACCTCAGGGTCCAGGACAGGAAGCACTCCTGTCAGCTTATCTGTAAAAAACCCACACAGGACACTTTTAGTGGAAAAAGACACACTGTTAGGTGTAACTGACAGTCAATGTCGGCATTGTTCTCACCTCTCATCTCCTTCTGGAATCTGTCAGCCATCGTCTGAAAGTAAAAAACACCCAGAGAGACGGTGAAGAGGCGGCGGGGTTAAAACTCATCCTCATTGGGTGCCGTCGCTTTTTTAAAAGGAATTTTAATAAGTAATTCACGAGAGACTTTGTCACACCCATGAATCGCTCAGTCTTCACTCTGGGTCAACAAGTATGTCATCTGTTGACCCGCAGCAGTTCTTGCTTTGGGTGAGTCAGAGTACGAGTTGAGAAGAAATTATGTGGAGTTACATCAGTTTTCCCGTTTTTAACCGGTGGTGTCTGACTAACATGCAAATTACAAGTCTAATTTATAAAAATGCCACAAGACTGTGGACAGAACATGTAAAAAATGTTCACTGGTTTCCCAAATATGAAAGAAAGAAACATTTTGCACCCCAAATGACAGAAAATTGAAGCACAAATTGAAGTTAGATTTAAAAAGAAATAAATCAAAAACCTTCTCTATGTGGTAGTGGAGTTGTTTCGTGACTTGCCAGCAGGGATCGCTCTTCTTATCCTCTGCTGAATCTTCGGACTCGGAGCGCAGGTTTGCATTAATCAGGCAGGAAACGCTACTCCGGGAGAAACTCTCCTGCATCTGTCGACAGAAAAGAAGCAAAACTGCTGTAAATCAATAAAATAACAAACAGATGAATCGCTAAATAGATCAACAACTCTATCTATCCTAGATTTACTCTTGTGTTCACTCTGTGTTGTCCATAGAGGATGTTGAGCTCAGTCATATTTGGTTCTGACGTGATACCGGTGTTGCTTTCGTCCTCCTTGCTGTGGTAGCACCAACATTCCCCCCTGTCGTTCGATGCTTCCAGTCTGGGCATGGCTAATCTCTATAAACAGATAATCTACCTGTGAACGCAAACGCTTGCAGGCGTGAAGGAACCATGAATTTGGCACTGGAGGCAATTTGGTTTTTGCTTGTAGCCCAAGCGGTGTTGACCAACAGTGTGGGAGTGAGTGAGCTTTGGTTGCAACAATGCTTGTAAAGAGCGAAAATGCTGACATGCAATCTCAGAACCCATCAGCTCCAGATGACAACACTTCATGAAGGTATGTGTCTTTCTCGTCATTCAAGTTGCTATAATTGGACTGCAGAGGAAGTCTCGGCCAAGATATCCATTATCTGTATCCACTGGCTACATTGAAAGTTCAGAAAGATTGCCCACTGCCCCCAGAGACTAAATCGTCATCAGATGGGTTCTAAGATTGGGCACGGCTAACTGAGCCTAGTAGCTAATGGCAGCTACAGTCAACAGTAAAGTCATCCATTGGAAAACTCGGACATGTGACATGGTGGTGTGTGACTTAAGCGTTACACACTTCACCGTGTCAGATCGTACCTGGCACCAAAGGATAGATAGTGGGCATGACAGGCTGCATTCATCCTATTACAGGTAAATTTAACTTCAACTCTGAAGCAATCACAGACGAGTTGGGTTATTTTTCCCGTGCCTCGGCCAATCAGAGCTCAGCACTGGATCTATCACCTTTGTCATAATATCTGCTCAAAGTCTGAAACATGTTGCTTTAGGGGAGTCACTAACTAACTCTCATTTCCTGCCATTGTTGTTCTGTTATCTACTCTGCCAACTTTCTCCTCTCTCATTGTCTGGCATTTAGAATGGGCAGAAATTCTTGCAAACCCCGTTGGACGTATTTTTCTGAAATATTTAATCCTTAAAGTGTGCCTATAAAAGATTATTGAAGATCATAAGACTTCATGAGATCAGGTGGTGATAGCTCGTAAAATTGTGTCACTGGTGTGGTATCTCTATAAAAAAATGAATGGCAGATCACTGTTAAACTGCTGAAAGTAAAAAAGTTGTAACTTCTTCTGTCATCATCCAAATATGTCTAACCTCCCCTTTCCTCACTTATCTGGCAGTCCACTAGTCATACTATCATTATGTGTTAGATGAAGGAAGGAGGGGGGGTGAAACAAACGCATGATCCTTACCGTGTTCAGGACTTTGTTGAAGTACATGAAGCTGACAGCAACCGCGATGGTCTGCAGGAGGATTGCTGCGAGTATGATGAGTCCCAGACACTGGAGAGAAACAGAAATTGCCATATCACAGCGTGAGGATAGCACAGAAATAAGTTCCGAGGAGCAGGAAAACAGTTTCAGGAGCAGGCAGGGGAAGGAGGAGGACAAGTCAGATCAAGCTCTGCTGCATTTCTGCTCTGCAGGGAGAGAGAGAGAGAGAGAGAGAGAGAGAGAGAGAGAGAGAGAGAGAGAGAGAGAGAGAGAGAGAGAGAGAGAGAGAGAGAGAGAGGGAGGACAACAGAGCAGAGTTTGTGGGTAGGTGGAGCAGAGAGAGAGAGAGAGAGAGAGGGGAGGTATGGAGGATTACAACAGCCTCAATATGTCACTATGTTTCTAGATAGAAATGAGCTGGGAGACGCAACTTCACGACGCCTTCAGGCACCGTCGGAAATGCGGAAACTTTTGAGTTGAGAGCACACGTGCAAACCCAAAACAAGATATGACTAATAATGAGCACGCAGGTAATAAGATGGCATTTAAATCATTCTTTAAGTAGTTTAAAGGATGATTTCATATTCTCATTTTCTTTTTTTAGTATGCTACATGCAGCAATAAGACATTATTGATTGTTGATGATGATTGTTTTCATTATTTTGTAGATGAGTTGGTTAATTATTTTAGTCTAGTCAGATATAAGTTATAAACAGTGATCCCATGATGGTTTCTGAGAGACTCAGAAGGTGTCTTTGTCTAGTTTTGTTAAAATTCCAAATGTAGTCTAAGTTTAATGCAATAAAAAAACATATTTGAGACACTGAAAGCAGCATTTTCAGCCATGTTTCTATCAAAAATTATGATTATTATAACGAGACTAATCAACAAACTAATCCTTGCAGCTCAAGGTTCATTTAGCACCGTTCTGGACATTATCTCCATACAGTTTTCCCGCTTGTCATGGAGTTATATATGTTCGAATTTCTATTTTGTGCTGAGCACTTTGAAGACATTTGGTCCATGTGTGCTTGAAAAGTATTCTATTAATATAAAACATTTTATTGAAGTAAGGTTTTAAAAAGAAAACCAGGCATATTTTTACTTCACAGGCCTAAAAAAAGTTCTAAAATGATATCATCAAGAAACGTAAACCTAATATTCGAATAGAAAGTTACCAAACAAACGAGCAGACAGAAACTCAAGACGGATCATTTTGCTGTCGTGTGTAGAACATAACTTTCATTTTGGCCCCTTATATCTTAATGTGTTAAATCTTTACTCCTTTCTGTGCTTCAAAGTAGCTTTGTTCTGCTCAGATTCAGACGTCCCAACATTAACCACTATCTGCAACTGGCTTCATTTACTTATTACTTCCTGCTGAAAAAAGATCAGTGTGTCACAAATAATTTTTAACGACTCTTCAGTCTCCAAATCTGGAGCCGCTGAAGGCAGCACAAGATTGGGAAGGTTGACTGAGGCATCTTGGGAGAGCATGGTGGTCCATTATATATTTGTAATTTATTCCAATGTTTAATCTTTGGCCAACTTCTCATTTCTGTAAAAAATGTTAGACTTTCATGTGTGATGAGTTGCAGATATTGCAGATATTCGGCATCTGAGCGTAAGATGAAAAGAGGCCTTTTCTCTTCTTTTTCCTGCTATTGTGAAGTGATCTGAGAGAATGCTGGCCCATTAGTGCCAAATAACCTGCCATTGTTATAGTGCTTCAGCACAGCCCTAGGTAGTGCTTGTCGCTGGGGAGTCGTTCAATCTGCAGGAGTTAACCTTGAGTGATTGCTGTGGTTCCCTTACTTTCATTTCTTCACCTTTAAACCCCCGCTCCATTGTCAGCGCGAGGAAGTGAGAGCAGAGCTGAAGGAGTTCACATCTCCTGGAGGCGCATGACCCTCCTGACAACCTCACACTGGCACATAGCTTTTAGTGTTCGCATGGTTAAGTAGTAGTGTAACAGGTCAGACGTGGAAATGTTTGCAGAGTGTAAGTGAGACAAATAGCTGAAGGAAACAAGCAGTTTGTTTTCTTCATCGATCCAAATCTCAAAATACAGAAGAGGAAGATAAGAAGTTCCTGTGTTCCCTTAAGTGAGTCAATTCCCAGGCTTGTCAGAGAGTGATATCTGAAGACTGTTTGGCCTCGGGGCAGGGAAGATGACACCCTGAGAGACATGCCTGTCTACGGTCCCATGGCAATCAGGCAGAGGAATGGTATGTGCTTGGAATTATTGCAGAAATGACAGTCGGCTAAAACGATGTTTGAATATTTTCATTAACATATTTCCCGTCCTATCAGCTGGTGACCTTTGGCCTTTGTCAGATATGTCCGTGTGTTTTAAAAACTCGAAGGAAATGGTTCACATATTAGGAAAATGGACTTTCTTGATGAGGGTTAACCGAGAAGATTGATATCACACTATTAAGTGCGGAAACAGCTATCCTGGCTCTCAGGTAACAAAAAGCACACAAGCGATATGTTTGATCCATCCGAAATCTAAAGGGTGACAACAACAAGCTGTGGTTATATATTTCAGTTTGTTATTTATATATTTTTTATGTTTAACATTTCTATTATCAGCTGTTCAGAGAGTGAACAGTAAACAATGAGGCTAATATTAATGAGATAAGGTTACAAACAGTAACACTAAATTACATACATATGAAAAATCCAGCATTGGATTGGCGGACCACGCCACTAACCATGTAAACTTATATATAGGAAGGCATTTGTAATGTTGCTGACGACTGTTGTGGAGAAATTGCTGATGTCAAAGGTCAATGATGAGGTCAGGATGTCTTATGCTGTATTATTTATTGTCGCTTGATCAAGGAGAATTAGAGACACTCTCAAAGTTCATCAGAAGTGCCTGAGTCGGTCTCATCCTGGTGGGTCGACTTTAAACCCCGAGATAACTCCACAAATACTACACGCCCAGAATTAGTCACAGAGTTTTTACTCATGCAGGTGTTACTGTCAGCATATTCTAGTCTGGAGACACAGATGTCTGTTTATGCAGCTATCTATTATGTCTATGAAGGCAGCAACAGGTCTCTTCGACCCAGTGTTGAGATAGACCGGCACCTACTGTTCTCAATCAAAGCCAAACAACTAACACTGCCGAGGACCTCAAGGCCACACGTGACCTCGTCTAACCTAAGGATAGAAAATTCTATAACAGCGACAACTAGGATCAAGAGAGTTTCATGTATAAAAATGTTAAAAACCTTGAAACTGGAACATTATTTTGGTTAACACCAGCATTATCAAAAACGTCTGTCCTTCACTGAAGAACACACAATATGGTTAAAATTGTTAGATGACTCAGAGCAAACTATTTTCCAAAACCCGAAAATCTGAAAATGGTTACAAGGAGAATTGGAAACAGAAAAGCATGAGGAGAGCTGCTGCTGCTGCTGCTGCTGTTTCTGCTGCTTCTCTGGAAATGAAAGCAGTTTTTGACCAAAGCAAAGAGTTTGAATAATACCCAGAAGACATATAATGGATTTAAAGGCCGGATCACGCTCCATCCACCCTCCTCTGTCCTCTCGCTCCACTCCCCTTTTCCCTCCCCCGAGGCTTCTCCTCCCAAAGTCTCGGTAAAGTCATTGGAATCTCCCTAAATTCCCATCTCAGCACTACAGCTGCTCATTGTCTGATTTATAAAACAAAGGCAAGTACTGAGAAATGCTACAGCGGCACAATGCATGCAAACATTTGCCAACACCGTGTCAGTGGAAGGGTGTTTCCCCTGTTAGGAAACTACTGTATGTGAACATGGGGAGCACTGAAACGGAGCCAGCGCACACTAGGTTTATGCTTAATCTATCATATCTGTCATCTATCATTTGCAACCCTGTTTAACTAGGTCAGGCGGCCAAAAGAGCATGTTTGACTTAAAGCATAGATTTAGGGAGAGGATCTGGATTACATTTAGGCATGCAGATAGTTTATTATATAAGATGTGTATCGTAATTTGTTCTGTATGCAGATTATGGTAACTTATAGATAAAAGCAGTACAATAGAAAGTACAGTATTTCCTTCTGGAGGTCGTATTAAAATGGAAAATGCTTAGATCGTGGAAGGGTCGTGTTGTTCTCAATCCGCTAGAGGGAAGTGTTGCATTGATTATTCATGCTGCTGGATTTGGTGACCTCAGAAATGCACTCTCAAACAAAAGCAGCTGTGGGAACCCTGGGGGGTCTACATGTTCTCTAGTAATAGCAAAGTCCTTGTCAGTGTTTCCAAAGAATGACTGTAACTGTGTTCTTCTATTTCTAGTTGGTTATTAATAATTTTACCATTTACATTTACTTTCTTCTACCAGATAATGTCTCTCTGTTCCTTTGCAGCTTTTTTATTAACTGTTGTGTGTATTTTTTTTTTAAGATTATTTTTTGGCCTTTATTGATAGTACAGCTGAATATAGACAGGAAGCAGAGAGAGAGGGAATGACCGTCCGATGCGGGATTCGAACCGGGGCCAGCTGCAGCGAGGACTAAAGCCTCTACACACAGGGCGGCCCCTGTTCTTATCGATTATGATTCTTAAAAAAAAGAAAAGTATTTGTTTTTTTTTTATATTATATTTATTATAAAAAAGTATTTTATCTTTTATGTATTTATACATAAGCCTCAAAAGCAAAATCAGGTTGACTGTAAACTAAAACACCAAAAATTTGAGCTTCATGAGGACGACTTTATGTTTCTTTTTATTGACACCCTTCATCAGTTCCTCCATATATTACAGCAGTGTGCAAAGCAGAGACACTGAATGACTTTGAATCCCACATGAAATTCTTAATATAAAAAAAGAAAATTAGTAGTAAAATGACATTTCTTCCAAAGCTCTATGCAGATTCTCAGTTTAGATACATACAGGAAAGTGTTGCATTCATTTGAGACGTCTGACATTCAAATAGTCAACTCTATAACAGGTGCTGACCAAGGATAGACTTAGAGTTTGACAACTGAATACAACATGTAACTTCCACGATTCATTAATGTTCTATAAAGATCATTTAAATCACAAAACATTTACAGGCCCTGTAAGCACAAATGGAATAGAACTAAGGGGAAAGAGTTCATTCTGTTAATGTCAACATTATCTGTGAGGAAGGAAAATACAAAAAATGAAAAATAAAAGTATGTTTTTAACATTTAACAATTACGACAGCATGCAGACATGCTCAGAATTGAGAACACTGTTTATGGCACTGGATGAAAAATGACATTTATTACAGATCATTCTGAGAAATCTGATTGGTAATTGAGATATTTCGCTCGAGGTGGTGCCAGGGAAAACGTCAGAACAACCGAAACCTTTGGGATTTATTCTCCGCGCAACATGACTGCCTGTACGCGATGTCATGGCAGCTCAAATGTTGCAATCTGACAAATTGTTATAATTTCACCGCCTGCTGATTGATCTGCAACTGAAAAGACAATGGATAGTGAAAATCCTGGAGGGACCTCAGGTTATATTTCAAAGTAAAACAACATATTTGAGCTGCCCGTAAGAAACCCGCTAACCTTTAACGCTCGACCACTGGAAATATCGACACACACCTTGGACACACTCCTGAATTTCACAGTACATTGAAGTGGTGAAATGATTCCCAACGTTTATACGACTTGCAAAAAAGACCACCGCCTGAATAATGCGAATAGCCGTTGAGGATATTTTTGTGTGGTGGGCCGACCAACCAGAGCGATCCCCAGAGCGACCGGCAAAGCCTGGCTGAAATCACTGAAACGCTGGATTGCATCAAACCGTGATTCATTTCTTTCAACAGCAGGCAGTGCAATGATTTGTGAAGTGTGGAGACTGAAAAGAAAAAGTTCAGCAATTTAAAAAAAAAAAAGTTTGAAAGTATAAAACACTGTTGACATGCTGCTTGTGTGTTTGTGACGTGAATAAGAATCAGTGCACTTGATGCGGTTCCTCCCCAGTGGAAGCAGCTGATTTATTTCCACATTAGTAAAGCTTGTGGCTGCGATGTTGAAGTATTTTTATGCGTCTATCCAGTTTGTTTTTGTTTCGTCACATTTTTTTCCCCCACCGCAAACCTCAAAGAATCTTCTTAATAACGTGTAAACTTCATATGTACCACGGTGGTGTGTGTGTATCTGCAGGTACACAAGGGCCCTGAGCTTATATTGTTATACAAAGAGCAGATGTACAAGCCCTTAGCAGACAGATAGTGCATTTGAGTCAGTGAAACACACACACACACACACATGCATGCATCCATAAAGACACTTTCACACACACACACACACACACACACTCTTACAAGTTGTTCTTGAGCCAGTCGAAGTAACCCCTGACCGCCCTCTTCCCCACATCGAATTCAAACGGCCAAGCGATAAAGCTGAGACACCCGTGGAAGCCGTCCTCGTAGTGCTCGCTGGTGACCGTGACGCCTGCGTCCTGCAAACGTCGTGCGTACATGAGGCCGTCATCCCTCAACACGTCGTTTTCGCAGGTTAGGATGTATGCCCGAGGGCATTTAGCCAAAACCTCCGGTCCTGCTAACAACGGTGCCGCCCTCACATCCAGCAGCCCCGGCACCGCCTTCAGTACCCCCTCTGAACCCTTTTCCACGATCACGGGCTTGTAGCTCTTCTTGTGTTTTGGGGACAGGAGGACGGTCCAGTCTAGTCGCGCCCTCAGCTCTGGGGTGATTTTGGAGTGGTGCAAGGAGCTGTGATTGTTTGCTATAAACTGGGACTCCAAGTTGAGGTCAGCGCCGAGGTACTGCAGCCAGAAGCGGACCATTAGGGTCCGATAGAGGATGGGTACGTATTGGTTCTGCAAGTAGGAGGGTGTGTTGAAATCCAGAGCTTGGAGCACGGGGTAGATCAACGCCTGGACGCTGAATTTCACACTCATGGTGTCATCTGTTGAAATCTGGGAGATATATATAAAAAAACGTCTTAATCTCTTACACTGTTACACACATTCCTCCAGGAGATGACTTTCACTGTACCTCCTGAGAGACTGCAGCAGCCAGGTTTCCTCCAGCACTGTCACCTGCCACAGCCACACGCTCCGGGTCGACTGCATACCTGGCCAGAACCTCTGGGGACAGGAAGTGCTTGGCAGCAGCGAGGCAGTCTAAATATGGCACCGGGAAGTGCACCTCTGGATACAGACGATACCTACACAGACATTGGTTATAAATGAGGGAGCCGCGTTTTTTTTACACAACCGTATCAGCGGTTGGTTTGCGTCGCTATGAGCGGAACAATGTTGAAACAGACTTAGCGTTGCAGGATGAGAAGCACTTACTCAACCGAGACCACGACAGTGTTGAGTTCGTCGGACAACATCCGGTTGATGGCATCATGCGATCCCTTCTCTGAAAAAGTGAGAGGAACACGGATGGAAAGTTAAAGTTGAGTTACCCATTTACCTGAAGGTTTATTGATAGAGAACTGCACAGACTTCTCTTTATGAGACAATTTAAGAGACAATGCTCAGAAAACTTTCATTTTTCCAAGTGAATTCAGGTGAAACAACACAATCAAAGACGGGAACCATATGCATGTTGTGCTACCAACACAAGCACCTGTAGAGCAAAAACAGAATGTCTGTACTGTACTCACTGGCACTACCAAGGGCCCATCCTCCCCCGTGCAAATACATCAACCCTCTCCTCAGATGGCCCTCTCCTCCAGCCGGGGGCTCGTAAACGCGGACCGGGACGCCGGCGAAAGTGACGTCGCTGACTTTCACTCCGGGCATGACCCCCGCACCGGACTCAGACCTCTTCACCATGCCATCAAAGCCATCCATGGACTGCCTGATTGACGTGATGTAATGGTCGAAGCCCAGCCAGGCCTTCAAAGAAGCCTGAAGACAGAGAAAGGAGGGAGGTGGAGGAGTAAATAAAAAACAAGCCTGGTTTCTTAGATGAAGAGCGATAACAGCGGGTAGAAGAAATTCTCTTTTGGCAGAGACATGAGACACCGCTGTCTTACCCGGTCACCTCTGTCCTCCTGCTCTTTATCTTACTCGGTCTCCTCCCCGCAAAAAACATCTCAGACTGTCTCAACAGTTCAACCAAGGACAGCAGACACAGCAGCTTGGCACAGTGGGAGCGGGAACCAGCCAGCTAGACCCGACAGACAAGTTGGCATTCTTTTATAATAACATTAGTTTTTTATTGTTCCCTCAAGAAGTTTTGGATTTCAGTAAGAGATGATCCAACGTTTTCTCTCCTGACACAGATTCCAAAAACTTGTGAGGCTTGTTGGTATGATACTCTCTTTTCCCCCCAAACTTAAAATCTGTTTAGATCATCCATCCATTATCTGTAACCACTTTGAGCTCTACGAGGTCATGGTGAGGCTGGAGCCAGCTGACTTAGGGCGAGAGGTGGGGTACACCCCAGACAAGTCGCCAGCTCAGATAACTATACCAACCAAACTCACATTCACACATACGGCCACGTCTTTGGACTGTGGGATGAAGCTGGAGAGAACCCAAAAAAATCCACCAATAAAGAACCCAGCTGAGGTTCAGGCCAGCTGTGAGGCAACAGTGCTAACAACCACTGCACATCACTGCAAGCAAATCATTAATCAGCCATGAGTCGGTGACCTGCCATGACCACACAGGAAACGCTACATTTCAGAACGATGTTGACACAGTTGCGTGCTGACTGATACCTGATCCGCTGAAAGGGGAATTTAACCGATTTTACACACCAGAGTCTGTTTACAGGTCTTAGGGAGGACAACTGTATCTGTACAAAACCAGAGGGAGCTGTGTGACGAATCGCCTCGATTGATGTCACAGAGCCGAAGACTACAAGTTTGGGAATGAAATAAATCTGGGGGTGGGGATTTACAAAAAAGGAGTGAGCTCATCTCTGCTTCAGGCCAGCGGCTCGAGACTACATTAGCAGTTACTAGTATGACACACTCATCTACAAGTTGCATTGTGGGTAGTGTAGGCACCTGTACATACAACCTCCAAATCTGACAGTGTTAGTACAACGCTAAATCGGTGAAGTGCTCTTTCAATAAAGTTTCTTTGGAGATATTTTTATTTTTTACTTAGCTACTGTGCAATCAGCATTTTTAACAAAATAAGAGCCACTTTATATTTATCAACACATTTAATCCAAAGTATTTAAATAACAATGGCAGAAAAGTCTAGTAGGACTTAATCTACAATGGATTTTTTTCCACTTCATTCCTGAAAAAAAGAGAAAAGATAGTATTAAATATTAATAGACTTGCACAAACAGTATTATTTGCGTTGGAGCGAACCAGACTTACTAGACTAACACCATTACTCTTCATCTAAAGAGCCAAACAGAACAGAGTTCATGGAGTGCAAACTCAAGGTGCTTTTACGTAACACACCTCATCCACACGTTTTACACACAGTCTCCTGATTAATGGACAAACCTGACTGAGCTCAGGCCAGGTCAAAGTCCTCGTATTTATTGTCCTCACACACAGGTTTAAAATAAACTCCCCGGGCCCTGCGGCAGATTAACACCATAACAGACAGTGTGACGGTTTTGAAATCAAACTGTCCGTACACTGAAAAAGCTCTTTCACAGAGTTTGGACATTTTATCACTCGGTTACTAAAGAGCATGAAGCATGAAAGGACTGTCAGATGCATGACAAGCACATGATGCTGAGACAGATCAGGACACAATGTGCCTCAGATTTATTTCTGAAATATTTTGTAATAATTGCAATAACTAATAATTCCACTATTACAGCAGCTTTTGCTGTAAAACAGGCAAAACAACATGTGATCATGATCACAGCTATATTTGAACACCTGCTGCACCTGTTTTTCATGCAATCATCTTACTACAGCACATGCATCAGGATTTATCCCCATATATATAAAAATATATATTTTTTTTCTTACCAGGTGCATGGTTGCACGGAATCCAGCATCCATCATCATCAACTTCCACGGCTCCTGGATGGCATCAGGCAGCGGGATGTAAACATAATAAGCGAACGCCAGCGTTAATAAGCCGGTAACAACAACCGGGAGCAGCCTCATCCTGTCACCTGTCAGTGTATCCCCTGATCTGAGCTGGCTGCAGCTGATTCTCTCTGATATGTCAGTGGTGCGGCTGGAGGAGGGCCAGCCAGCCAGTACACAGCTGGTACCAGAAATCACTCTGTGGCACAGATAAGGATGAAGACTTCCGTTGGAAATCTTCAAAATAAAATCTTTATTTTGCACTGAACCTGTTGTTACCTGATTAATTAACTAATTAACTCATTTAAAGGCTGCAACCAAATATTTAACATCTGGATCTGTTTACAGCATATGTGTCGTTTTGAATGAAGCCCTATATCACTTGACATTTAATAAATATTGTTTTGCTAGTATAATTAATATAATAATAATGATAAAGGTATTTTGGAATTGGTGTCATGATCTTCAGCCTGAAACCTAATTTCGTCTTTAGAAAAAAAAAAGGGAAAAAAAGACACGATCCACGCTTTTATTTTGAAGACAACCAAACAACAGGGCATCTGGGAAATGAAGTTTTCTGTGGCAGTTGTTGGTGTCATTGTATTACACGTGTGTGACCACGCAGAGGCACAACAGAGCTGCATACTGCAACTACTGGAATAAGAAGAAGAAGGTTGGTTGGGAAGACTTCTTTATTAATCTTCTGAAAATGCAGATTTATTTTTTTTTGCTTTGCTTTAGTTTGAAAAAAAAATGAAACCTGTGGAGTTCATCTTCTGTTTTTAATTTCAGAAGTACAAAATGATTGTTAAAAAAAGGGGCCTATTTTTTAGTCTCATCAAACCAGTTTTAAATGTGAGATTAAGATTAAGAGGTAAATGTTCTCTTACATAACGGTGTTAGATTAAAAGTACAATCTCAAAACTCAGAGTGGCTTTATGTCAGTGATGAAACGTGTGGAAAAAGACACAAACTGTGACTGAACTCAAATTTTAAACACAGCATAATTTATTAAGTTATTAATTATTACAATGTTGCAGAACAAAACGTTGTCTTAAACACTGTTAGTTGTGATTTTCCTGGATACTTTAAACAAGAAGGGGAGTAACTTATGTCACTGTACTCCTGCTAATGTGTTTTCCTCACTGAGTTTTGATGCCTTTCATGTGTAGACATCAATACTGGGCTGAAGTCTTACTGTAATAGATTAGTGCAAGTTGTTGGAGACAGATCAGACCCATCATGACTGTTCACAGGCTATAGATCCGTCTACCTCATTACCTTTCTGTTTTTCCAGCTGTTTTTAGATAAAGGATGTCCACCCACTAAGCAGAGCTGATTTGACGCTGCTGGAAAATCTTTGGAGTAATTGGAATTGATCGCAGCGATAATTTAACATGATCTTTTGCTATCGCTCGTATTTAATCGAAGCACAGAAAAGAATCAGAAGGAAAACATCAGGGAGGAAAGTGTCATGCAACAAAAAAGTTCCCAGCCAAATTCAAACCGAGAACATTGCAATTACACGGTATGCATCGTGGACCACAAACGCAGCAGTCATACCCCATGACTGACTTTTGAATATTGGTCTGAATCCATGTCACAGTCACAGAAAGCCACAAAGCAGCACAGTGCAGCCAACAGTGCCACGACTGACAGTGCAGACAGGGCAAAAAGTCTCCGTGTCACTCTCCCTCTCTCTCTCTGGGCTATTTATTGCTTTATGTCTTCCCACGGCTTAACTTTTAAATGGACACTGTCTGTCCCTGGTGGCCTTGTGTGAGAATGTAAACAAACATCAGAGCTGATGAGGATCTGACCCCAGCAGTGGGCTGGTTTTTCCAAAACACAGGAGCCAGACCACCGGACCATGTCAGATTAGCCTTTTAGAAGACCTGAATGAGGTTCTCGTGAGAAGATATGAAATTTCATTTACTCGAAACATTTTTATGTATTATTATATTTTAAAAATTGTCTATTTGTTTATTGACTTTGCAGTTAAGGTGTACAGCATAATGACCCTGTACACCAACTACAAATGGCTTAAAGACTTAAAGAATATTAGGAATTAGGCTTATATACATTATTTCCAAGAGTGAGCTGAAAAGTTAAACACTGCTCTTGTGTGTATCCGTCCTTAATGGAGTAAGGCAAGTGTAGCATCGCATAAAGACTGGAAACAGCAGAACATCCGACGCTCACTAATTAACTCATTGGTGTCCTGTTTAATTACTACATGCCAAAAACCGACCGTGTTAGAAATGGTAAGTTGTGGTTTCATGGACTGTTTTAATGGCCCGAGACCGGTTGCCAGGTAACCAGCGGAGACTCCAGAGGAGTTACTGGTTCCAGCCAAGAAATAATCTGGCGCATAAACCCCTATCAGTTTAACACTTAGGAGGGGGACTGAACATATGACATTTAACGTGTTAAGTGGCGAGCTTTAAAGGTGCTACATTTTGTTTTTGGACAGGCTTTTTTTTTTTTTTCAATTTGCTTCCAGTCATTACGCTAAGATAAACTAATCTTCCCCCTGACTCCAGCTCCAGACATTGGGAAAATGATAATTAATGTTTTCTGCCATTAAAACTTGATCTGAACGCAGCTGCTGTTCTTCATCGTGCACAGAAAACTACAAACTTTTTTTTTTTGCAGCCATCTTGAAACCCTAAATCCTTCAGTGGGTCAGTGTTTCACACTCCAAATATCACAGATGCCATGTCGCCCTCTTTCCAAAAAAGCCGTCTGGACGAGAGCGTCAGCAGAAAGTTTAAATTGTAAACGTTAATGTGATATATGTGTGTGTGTGTGTGTGTGTGTGTGTGTGTGTGTGTGTGTGTGTATGTGTGGTGTAAAGAGTATGCATTAAAATTCCCTCGTCCTGCACCCCCCTCTCTCCCTCCTGTGTGTTGGTCTGGCGTCTCCCTCCAGTCTGTGGTATGGAGGGCAGAGAAGGGGGCCTCTCTTGTGTCACTGACTGGAATTACACTTATGGTCATTTAACATGACTAAGTGCATGAGGCAGAAATGGAGGTTTTCCATTTCACGCGGTCCTGCCTCTCGGTTCAGCCTCTTTTTTTTTTCAAACACTGTCTTTACATGTGTTGGAGCATGAAATAATGGCTATGGGAAGAACTAACTGCTGAGCATTTAGCACTGTGAAAGTCTTCAATGAACCAGAGGAGGACTTAGAAGATGCAAAATATGTCGGCAACCTGCTGCGAGTAGAAATTCAAAGAGTAGAGAGCTAATTAGCACTGATGAAAATAAAATGCATGAGGGTTTTTTTTGTCGCTTAGGTCAAAAGCACAGCTTGGTCCATTAACTAGAGACTCAAACACTTTTGCACAGATAGCTTATGTAATGCTGTCAGCTGATGTGCATGTAAAATCAGGAACGTTCTCTTCGAATATGTGTGAGAGGAAGAGAAAGTTTATCTGGGATTTGCTGATAAGGGCATGAACCGAACACATACATGTGCAGGATTTAGGCTTCTGTCTGCGTGCGGCATCAACGACAGTGTGTCACAGAGACACAGAGGAGAAGATAAGACTTCCCCTCCGGCGCACTTCCAGAAATGTCAGCTGGGGAAAAGTGGAGGATCGTTACAACTTCCTAACAGGATCCTTTTCTGCAGGTGAGGCTGAACCTGCCACGAGCTAACATGAGGATAAAGTAATATTTCACTTAAAATCTAATATGGAATGAATTCAGGCTGAACACAGACACTTTTCAAGCTGATTGGAGTCTTTACATACGCACATACTGCAATTAATCACAGTTTTGAGGTAGGAGCATTTACCTGAGCATTCAATATTGTAGTTTTACTTTTTTCTTGACAGTTGTAGTTATGAGTATCTTTAAATATGAATATTTCACCTCCAGATATGATCAATTTGAGCATTATGTGTATTGCCAGTTCTACCTCTTCCACCTAACATACAGTCTTTGTGTCTCTGTGTTGGAGTTCACAGAGTTAAAGGTGTTCATAGATCATTGTAAGCAAACTCCCGTATGGGCGCTTGTGTATGTTGTCACACGGTGACAATAATGTATCGAGGTATTCGGGAATGTCATGGACAGCAGAGCAGTTGGTATGAGCTTCAGCTGCAGCCACAGACTCTATTTCTGAAATGACAAATAACAACCTGTTGTTGTTATTCTGGCCTCCGCCAAAAGCGAGAGGTGTCGCGTCTTGAATGGATGGGAACAGGAGCTGGATCGGTTGCATGCTGTTATTGTTGCAAGGCGTTCAAGTACACACTGTTCCCTTAATTGGTTGAAGGCTATTTGCTCCACTGCTGATGAAATACTGTCATAATCTTAGTGGAAGTGGAATCCTTAATTTTTCATCTCGACTGCAGTTTTTGTTCCTACAGAGTATTTGGCTTTATTATCTGCAGCCTGTGCTGCTATAGCGTTATGCTGTGATGTTGCTAATCTGTTTCAAAATGCCACGAACGCTTTGTGAATGGATTGTTCATTTTATGTGTGCAATGCAACAGAAAAGAAAAGAGAGG
This sequence comes from Collichthys lucidus, assembly GCA_004119915.2. NCBI lineage: Eukaryota > Metazoa > Chordata > Actinopteri > Sciaenidae > Collichthys > Collichthys lucidus. The sequence goes on from CM014095.1 coordinate 25,067,913, forward strand.
AACTCTAACATATTGACTCTGTATCATGCTGCTGCCTGTGTATTATGTAAATTAACGAATTCATTTAACTGACCACACAAAGTGTTGCAATGGACTCTTGCAACACAGGATGAGACTAATAATGATGAAACCCCTGAATTCACACGTTGTGCTCAGCTATTGGTGGATTTCGTTGACTTTTTTTGAGCAAGTGTGCAAGACGAATAAAAACAAAGAGAGAAAAATGCATCATGTTTTTATCTTCTTGCACAAATCTGGTAGAGAAAATCTCTTTTTAGCCGTGCTGGTGGTGGTAGTGTGGCGTTTGGGATTGGCAATATCTGCGTGATGGTCAGTTTTGTTGGCAGTCCACCCACTCTGGTTGAAAACTTTCGAATGGATTGCCCTCAAATTTCGTCATCAGCAGGTTGACATTGTTGACATTGTTTTTTGGTTTTTTTTTTCAGTGATATGTCTTGACAACTGTTGGTTGGATTACCATAAAAGACAGACATTAATCTCCCCCCGTCAGGATGAACTTTGACCCCTTTGGAAATTTCAAACTGTCCTTAAACGTGACGTGAGTACAGCCGAGGTTGATGACGTTCCCATCATCCTCTGCTTTACTTTCTGTTTAGTGCCAACTGGCGAATATTAGCATGCTTTCACACTAAAATAAGATGGTAAACATGGTAACTGTACAGCTTTACAGAAATGCTTGACATCCTACTTCTGTTTTGACTTTTTGACGTCACATTTATTGCACATAATGTATTTGGAAATGAATAAGGGGGTTACAGTCTATTCACATAAGTCTTCTTCTGAGTCACGGTGCCAGGCCAGCTGACAACAAGTCAAAGAGATTTTCCGAATCTCATTCACTGTATTAAATGCCCACACAAAAACAGCCAGGAGCAAAGGCAGGCACTGACTAACACTATCTGCAGGAATGGATTCAATCTTTTGCAAGAGGAGGAGGTATAAAGTTAAAAACAACATGGTCTAATCTCTCCGGTATTGATCTGCTCTTAACCGGTTCACTTGTAGAGGTGCGGAGAGCTTTCACACGCTCTTTATCACCAGTTTCACAATTTCTCCGTCCATTTTTTTTCATCATAGTTCTCTCTCTTCTACTTCCAACAACTTATTTCCACCGAACGACTCAGAGCCAGCTCATATCTAGTTACCGTAAGATTAAAGTTTTCCGCTGGTCTCCTGGGGATTCCTGGACTTGAAAAGCCGGATTGGTATTCGCCGTAGCCAGAAAGCAGCAGATAACGCATCAAGACTTTGCGCATCCCACCGTTTGGAAAAAGCATCAGGCTTGGCAGCCAACATGGGCAGAGAGAGGTCAAAGGTCAAGCGTCGTATAGGGTCTGATGTGGACGGCCACATGCCTCAGCGCTGACCTTTTACCCCCCCTCGAGGACAGTGCGGTACTGTTCTGCTCACCACACAAACACACACCCACGCTCACACACACAAACACACACAACCTCATTATGCCTCTTCAATGGAAACAGTGGCAAATGAAAGCAACCACATTAAAGACGATACAACAGAGCTCGTAAGACTGCGTGGATTAACATCGCAGCTGTGATTGAGCGGGGATTAAAAATCATGTAGATGAACATGCACACACACACACACACACATTTGACCTCCCACTTCCTCCTTGGCATACTCAGCCGCCGCCCCGTCCCACTCCCATGAGCCTCCCTCTGGTTTTAAATGGGATCCTGATGTTCTGTTAACCAAAACCCCCAAACCCTCCCCTCACCCCCTCCCCGTGTTCCCTTCAGCCAGAACCGAGGCTGTTAAACGCGGTTTCGCACTCCTCCCCTCGTCCTCAGCTGCCGCAGAGCGACGCTGACAAGAGGCAGCTGTTGCGGTGGTGAGAGGGTGTGATTGATGCAGTAGGCAGCAACCAGAGAAGATACATAGATAAACAGGCCTCAGACATATGGTGGTAGGGGGTTGACTCTCAGAATTGCACAGTCACGTGATAAATATGTGAGCGATTGCCGTTTTATTAGCACATAAGTCTGCGGTTGTGGCTTTTGGGGGATTCTTCACGCTAATTTGTAGCTCGGGTGCTTCTAAACATGCCAGGGTAAGATCATTTAGGATACAGGAGCTGCAGTGGAGGAGAGGTTGAGAAGCTGAAGAACCTGGCTCGAAGACAGGAAGAGCGCTGTTTAGTGTGGAGAAAGAGCCAGTTTAGACAGCTGGTATCATGCAACGCTCTAATAAAACTCTTCCCCTTTGACTAACAATTCCCCGCGGAGACAAAAAACCCCAAATCTCACAAAGACACAAAACGATACAAATGCACAGTTTGCAACAATACACACACACATGCTGGCAAGTGGGCTCACCTTGTAAAAATACATGTGCAGTGAAGGGTTTTATTAACTGTGGCTTTGTAGTAAGCTCGCCTCTGCCTGCCAGATTCAGGCCTGGATTGGTTGAACTGTATGTGTGTGTGTGTGTAGCGAGATTGTGTGTGACCTCTTTTGTCCTTGGCTCTATATGCGATGCTGTATTTCGGGCATCTGTTGCTTTCAGCAGAAGCTCAGATCCAGGTGGCTTGTCCTTAAGGCAAGCTCTCGGTGTGCACGGTATATATGTGTGTGTGTGTCATATTCGCGTCGGTGTGTGTGTGCGAGGTGCTGAGTGACACTCCCTGCTCCACTTTGTCAGGATGTGTCAGCGCCTCCCGTTGCTTTTTCTTTTCATCCCTCCAGCCGTCTCTCCTTCATATCTTTTTCAGCTCTGTGTTGCAGCTTCAAGCTCAGGATGGTCCTATTTAGATGTTTTTTTCCGTTTCTCGGAGATAAAGCCGGCCCCGCTCCGGGTCCTGAGATTTCTCTCACAAAGGGTTTTGTTAACGGAGCTGCACTCGTTACAGCCTCCAGCTGCTTATTGGTTTCAATTAGCATTGCAAGCAATTCATTTTATGGAGAACAACACACTGAAGGTGCAATTTCTCTCTCTGAATGCGTCTAACTACTCACCTGGCCTTATATCTAGCCACAAGGACAGTTTTTAGTTTTATTCACCCAGCACTTTAAGATATTTATCTACAATATTTCTGCTTTCAAAGCATGACGGCGGTGAAGGGGAATTTAGTTTGAATCCATAAAAAAACACACTAAATGCATGGGCTTTAGCTTGGCCAACTAACTAATGCTGGCCAAAATTAGCTGGCTTAGGCCGACTTGCAAACCATGTTGAACCAACATGTTTCTACGGCGGGCCAGAATGGACACATCTACACACTGGCTCCAGATAAAAAAGGCTCAAACGAGGGGATTGCAATCAGAAACTACACCGCTAGATGCCGCTAAATCCTCCACGCTGATCCTTTAATAGAAACTTGGCTGATAGTTCAAATGCTTCTTAGCGAGTGATTGGGAATATTATTTCGGCACATACAATATTCAGAGACTCTGCATCTAAACAATGTGTAATATTAATAAGAAGGGCTGTGTTTTGGGTAATCTTTAAATGTGTTTGTTGCTGTTTGTCACTGGGTGCAATCCATGTGGTAATGTATCTGGGAAGTGTTCCCGGGCGTTGCGAACTAAATTAGCTGAAGGGTAAAATTGTATTCTGCTCTCTGCTGCCATCAGGGACTCGTTACGTAAGCGGTCTAAAATGTTTAAGCAACTTCTTGTTGTCCCTCTATCTGGTCCTCTTCCTGTAATGCATTAGCGTTTATTTTTAACCTGTGGGCAGAACAAGGTACAGTCCAGCATGTGCGCGTGCACACACACACACACACACACACACACACACACACACACACACACACACACACACACACACAAACAGGTCTTGTCATGTGATGCAGGCCTTGTGATAGTTGATGTTGTTATAGGAGATACATTCCAGCGGCTTTTAGAGGAGGGGGGATCTTTGGTGTGTGTGTGTGTGTGTGTGTGTGTGTGAGAAAGAGTGAGAGAGAGCTGGAGTGCTTTAAATCAAATCTACCGCACATCGTCCATCAGCAGGTCTCACTCTCACTCATCGGCACGGTAACTTCACACCGCCAACGACGCAACCACAGACCATATCCCATTTTAGACGTTTTTTCTCCCCTCCCCTCCTCCTCCTCCTCATCCTCGTCTTGGGTCATCTGCTAAAACTGCGGTTTCAAGTCCACCATCGAGCGGCGCCGGGGTCCTCAACGCCTCTCATAACATTGATGGAGGACACAGGAGTCCCATCAACCCCTCTTGTCCATGTGGATCTAATAGCAGAGGTCATGCATGTGTAACTGGGGAGGGATTAGAGTCTCTACAGAGCAGATTTCCATCACTTTCTATTAACGCAACACGGAGGCAGCGTTCACCACCTGAAGCCAACGTGGCGGCTGTTACATTCAGTGGCCTGTCCGACTCGAAAATATATCTTCTTGTCTACATTTATGAACTCAAACTATATCAAGATCTGCAGTCTGTGCTGTAGTCGACTACCTGGTCTCCATAGAAACACAGATTTTGAGCACAGAGGTCTCCAAATAAGTGGTGCGGTTAAACTATACCTGCTTGTCTGATGTGAATACTGTGTTTCAGTTTGATACCTAATAATTCATTGATTATTGAAACTGCGGTTTTTACAAGACTGTTAAAACCTGGAGCGATGACTTCTTCAACGTGGAGGTGAAACTATAAATGATTCATGACGCGGATCATTAAAAGCTATGGATGAGAGCTCGTGTGGACCCTGTGTTGTTGTTGATTTAGTGTTAAACTATATAACCGTCTTCAATATAATGACTGTAATCGATAAAGGGGGCCCCCCAATCTCACAAATTCACAGTATGAGTAAGATGATGAGTACCTATGCTCCTCCAAATGATGACAAGGAATCATGTAATTGAGCCACACAACAAAACAAGGAGGGGAGGTAGATTTCCATAATCTCAAAATAACCCGTTTAGCTACAACCATCAATTAAAGCCTCTTGTATGACAGGTTCAGGGAGCGTTTATAATAACCCAAAACAGCAAGTATGCAGTCCAGGTTGATTTGTTGGGTGTTTGGTTGACTCACAGATATTTAAACTGGTATTAACTGGTTATGTTTTGGAGCTGAAATGATCATTTTATTAGATGATGTGTCAATTATTGAAAACTATTCTGTTAAAGGTTAAAGGTCCGGGGTGTTTAGGATTTAGTGGCACCTAGCAATGAAGTTGCATAGATGAATACTTTCCCACGCCTCAACCTCTTCATTCAATCATGCAGGAAAACACTACAAAATTCATATACAAAGCAAAAGGCCGTGTATAGATCAGGGTTTGTGTGGTTTGTCTGCTCAGGGCTACGGTAGGAAAATGGTGGTGCAACATGGCGGACCCCATGAAAGAGGACCCACTCTCTCTGTAGATATAAAGGACCTATTTCAAATTCTTATTTTCAGGTGATTATACACTAATGAAAACAGAGAATCTTACACACTGGACTTACTTTAAGTAATCTTTTAAGCAAAAAAAAGCTAGCATCTCAATTTTCCTTTGTTCTCTAGTACAGTAAATCAAACATATTTGGAGTTTTAAGCAGTTAAAGGACCAGTGTGCAGGATTTAGTCACATCTAAGCGGCGTACTTGTTGCCTCATCCTCTCTGGCTGTAAAAAAACATGAGAAAAACTCAATGTCTAGAGCTGGTGTTTGCTTTTTATCCATTCAGGGCTACTGTAGAAACATGACAGACTTTATGAAAGAGGCGTCTGTACATATAAAAGATATAAAAGCCTCCTTCTAATGGTAACAAAACCATATACACTAATGACAACAGTCATACATATCATGTTTACACTTGCAAACAGAGCCCTTTAAATCTTGCACACCGGACCTTTAATTGAACAAATCGAGCCATTTGAAGATGTCTGTTTATCATTTTATCTGCCAAAATTATGAATACTGACTGATTTATTGCTAATTATTACATTTATATAAATATCATATATTATATGTGATGTATTTGGACATATACAGGAATAAAGTTGGAAAAATACAAATACTATGTAAAGTACACACACTTCCAAATGATATGCAACAACATACAACTATATTTGGTCGAATGCATGACTTATTTTGTCGGTAATATGCAGTAAAGTGTAGTATACATACTAAAAACTGTGCAGCCTGTCACTCTGCTCGAGCCCCCGCCCCGGCTGTTAACGGGAACTCCCCCTAAGTTCCCCGGTTCTCCTCTCTCTGCTCATTCTCTCCGTGAGCTGTCACACACACACACACATACACACACACGCTTACTCATACGCATACACACGGAGTCGCTGTACGGTGGAGCACACGTCTGCTCACACACTCTCTCTCTCGCCGTTTCCCGGTTTACCGGAAAAAAAGCTGTCGTTAAAAAAGATTTCGCAGTCTGCGGCGAGCCTCGTCGTGACAGAGTTTGGAAACGGCGTGAAGGAGGAGTGAAAGAAGGGAGGTGTGAGGAGGGAGAAGAAAAAAAAAAAAGGTAGGAGATGGTTTAAAAAAATGTTTTCTCTTCTCTGTGTTTGGAAACTTTACCGTGTGTTTACCGTCCTCTTTCCTCCCGGTAATGCTTTTGGGATGTCGCGTGTGTCGCCTGCACCAGAGATTTATTTATTTTTTATTTATTTAAAAATTTTTTTTGGAATAACTAGGGCGTGTTTGTTGAAGTATTTCTGTTTTGCACGCGCGTTTGTGAGCGTGCGTATGTATATATATATATATATATATGTATATTTATGCGTGTGTGCGCGCGCGTGTGTGTGCGCGTGTGTGCGCGTGTTCACATTAGACAGAGACAGGGGGGATCCTCCTGTTGTGTCACAGGAAGTTTGGGAGATTGCACGCTCAGATTTGTAGCGGATCATTGAAGGGGGGGGGTCCATCCTGCCTACATGCAACCCTGCAACATGCAGCCAGGTCTCTTATGAGCCAGCCTGACCCCCCCTCCCCTCCTGGCTGTTTTTAAAGTGTGCACAGGTAACTTTAACATTTAAAGTGACATCTGTTTGTTTGGGATTCAGGCAATAAGTGCAATAAGTGAGTTGTGTTTGCATGCTGAAGCAGAAAGCACTTAAAAACAAACTTATTCTCATTAGAAATTCAGATTTTTTTTTGCAGTGTTATTGGCAAGTGTCTTAAGATCCTGTTGTTCTTTACTCTACAGCACGGTTCAGTCGCTGCAGAGCTGCAGCGTGGAGACAACTCGGGCGCTTTACACGAGGCAATTTAAAAATGACATTTAAAAACAAGGCCTGCGTACACAAATGCGGTTCCTTGCAGCTTATTGCTGTGTGCGTGTCCTTCGAAGATCCCATCATTTGTTTGTTTATCTGCATATGCATATATATATATATGTATATTTGTGTGTGTGTGTGTGCCCGTCTGGTGATATCCTGTCAGATCCAGTGAGGTGGGGGTCAGTCACAGGGTCTCCCCTCTGGAATTCTCCTAGAATAGATGTGACACACACACACACACTTTGAGCGACATCTCCAGTCAGTCATCTTAATGTCTTTTAATTATGACCTGTAATAACCTCGCTGCTTTGATTTCAAACCGTGCAAGGCTGCTAAGCTCCCGATCCTGAAATGCACTTTTATTCCAAAGCCCCATGAATAGACGATGACGCGCTGATATAAGTTTTCTTTACTGTTTTGTCGTAGTCCAGTTAAATCAGTTTGTGTGACTGCGTGTTTCCCCTCTGGACCTGTTATACACTCCTAAAGGTGTGTGAGTCAACCTATTGTTCGAATAGCTAAGGTCCATTAGTAAGTGTGCGTCACCGTTTATTGCTATACTTTTCTTTTATGTTACTTTTTTTCCACACGATGGCCAGGATGTGTTGCTCAAGGACGCTGGAAGTGCGGACAAACGTGGCACTCGATAGGTCTTTTTTGTTGTACGGCAATTCTTTTTCCTGCTACTTATAGACGGCGGAGAGTTGACAGGAATGAGTCAGAGAGGAGAGAGCGATGAACCAGCGCTCTCTTGTTTCTCCCTGTCCTGTTCACTGGATGTGTCTGTAAGATGATGGATGTTTAAAGATGTCATTGAGTGTGTGTGTGTGTGTGTGTGTGTGTGTGTGTGTGTGTGTGTGTGTGTGTGAGAGACAGGATCTTGTCCGTCGTAACTCGAGCCTGGCTGGACACACTGACTCTTGGAAGGCCACAAACACCGCTCGCATGAACTGTGGGGAATGTGGAAGTTTGTGTGTGTGACAGAGAGAATAAACATCCACATCACCAACCGCACGACTAAAAGACGACCTCACCTACAGACGACACTACCATTGTGATCATAAAAACAGTTAGGACAGACCTCAAACTCAAATAGATGAGCTGATTGACAAACTTATTTAAGACTGATTTAAGTCATTAATGAGGCAAAAGGACCCAACATCCTCGGGCCCCAGCTTCTCGAATATGAGGATTTTTTAACTACTAATTGATTCAATAATTAGCAGCTTCGGTCACAATTCAACACCCCCCCTAAATCAAAAATGTGTATACCTCACTGCATCGGGAGCTGGTTGGTCGAAGCCATTAGTCACTCTTGTATTGACGTTGACTCACCGCAACAAATGAGCGGGACAGAAGAGGAAACGACGGTGATGTGAGAATACAGTTTAAATGACAGAACAATGCCCGCTGGCAGAAACGAGATGAATAAGGCGATATTACGTTGCACGATGGATTGTCTTCGAGCTCAGGATTCAGTGACCCTGTACGACTGAGTAAAGAGGAAATCGCAAAGTTTTCTTCATCTGTAACGTCTTATCCTCTTTAATTTTCCTTTTTTTAATATAGAAATTTTGATGAAATGAGCTCTCAGTTTCAAGTATTGAAATCAAAAGACATTACTGCAGTTTCTGCAGGTGAGTTGTTAAGTACCCTTCTGCCGTCTAGTGACTCTTCCTTTTGTTTTTGTGTTAAACACTTTGTTCCCTGTGTTGAGTTAAATTTACGTGAATAAATTCAGTTTAAAACGATTTAAAAATTTGACTATGTGGCATTAGGTCTTTGGCCAAGGCTCTCTTCCTCCAGGACCCCTGAGGCCGAAAAAAAAGAAAGTGAATGACAAACAGAGAAAGACGAAAATGTTGTGAAGAGACAGAAAACATAAGAGATTAGCCGAGACGCTGACCCAGATGTGTGAGATGTTTTGAACTTACATGTTCATCCCGGGCATGGGGCCGCCCATGGAGTTGGGAGGAGGCCTCATACCTCCGTAATTCAGTTAAAAAGACGATAAGAACAACCGAGAGAAGCTACGATGAACAAGCCTGAGCTGTTGTCATTAAATCATCAAAGAACAACAACATATGTGTCTGGTTGAGATCCAGTATGCTCTATAATGATCAGAATTAGAGCTGCAGCAATTAATTGATTATGGTAATGATGGTTTCAGCTTCTCAAATGTGAGCATGTGTTGCTTTTGGATCTTCTTCACGTATTTTATTGGTTTTTGATGTTTTCTAGACCGAGCAAGTCATTGACTAATAGAGAATACGATCATGAAAATTAACATTAGTTACAGCTGCTGTACCTTTGGGATCTGGCACGATGTTTGACATTTCATACCCTGACATTAATTTACCGAAAGACATATTAGAGAGATTAATACTGCTACTTGCTAGTGTGTGTTGTTTTTAAAGAGAAATCATATCATTTCTAAATGACACTTCATATGAGTATCAGAGTATCATCTGATGGATGGACAGATGCAGAGGAATGCTACTGATGTGAAACATGATATTAAAGTAGCTCAGGGCCAGGCATCTACTCCACGTGTAAACTTAACCCACTGGTGAAAAAAAGGAGTATATTCACACTCAGAGGAGAGCTAGAGGTCATGCAGTTTGCACCCTCTGGTGATCAGCTGTAGCTGTGATCTTCCTCCAATATCAAAAGATGAATTCAGTGCTTATAATCTGAGCATCGGAGGCAGATTTGTCTTTCTCGATGCCAAAATGATGACAGCATATCAAAAGATGCTGCCTTCTCCTATTATTATCCTTGTTTAAAGAGCCACTCGTATCAGTTTAATCAAGTCAAACGACGGAGCATTTTAATTACCGCGGCCCTTTTTCGCACCATTACTCCATTTCTCCTTTGGCCGTCTCCTTTCCTTTCATCTTCACACTGCGGAGGAGGTTGTTTCATGTGTTTTAACTTGCAGATAAGTTGCTCTGATCACCTACTTGGTCTGTTGCTTCCCGGCTCGAATGGACGCTTCGTGGGTGGACTGGTGGGCGGAACGGGCGACACAATCTGTGTCCTTGTTGGATCTGTATCGCGGTTTCTCTCAGTCCCCACACAGATGTGCGTCTTTTCACAGGTGCTTGTTGTTCCCGAGCTTTGTGTGTACAACTTTATAGATGTGCGGCTGCAATGCTGTGCACGCATGTGTGATATTAATCTGGATTTTATCCATTTCGCACATAGGTGTGGAAGGACAGTACGTACCTAGCAACAATCTCCCATTGGGAATACACTGGGAGTGCCGTGATGTCCTGGCCGTGGTTATAACGGTTCCTGTGCAGACAGATGTAGTTGGATCAGCGGGCTGAGTCACTAAATGTAGACTCACAACGCCCTGTTTCATTTCCACTATTTTTTTTTTAACGAGCATCATGTGTCATGCTAAATAATCAGTCTGCAACTTTTTCGATAATTGGTGAATCATTTAGGCCGTTTCCAAGCGGAAAATCCGAAACATTTGACGGCCGAAAGTTCTCAGATGTAAAGTTTTGCGTCTTGTGTTAAAGCTGCACATAATCTGCATGTTTTAGTGTTCCTATTATATTGTATTGATCCTAACACTAACCAGTCATTTGTTAATCAGCATGGGAATGGTAAGTAGCTGTACAGTAGTACAACATGTCTGAGGACAGAGTGCTGCTGAACAGATGGTATACAAAGCCCTCTGAGTCAAATCGGTTGTGTCTGATTTAGATTTTTTTTTTTTTTTTTTTTACTATGGCTTAACTTCACTAGTCTCACGCCGGAGCAGGTTGGAGCTTGTTTTCAATTCAGGAAATGTTTGTTGTCATCAAGGATATCATAGGTATGCTGTGTACTACCGTGAGCTTCGCTTGTCCGTCCGTGAAGCTCAGTTCAGAAGCCTTTTAAACATCCCTGAGCATGTCATCAGGGGTTAACAAAATTTGGACTCGGAGGCTACAAATTTTGTAACGGAAAGCCTCTGTAGCAAAGCAGGGAGCGTGGCGTTTGACGGGTCAGGGCGTTTACCAGTTGGGAAGGGTGTAACGATGCTATTGAGTTGCTTCATAGGAAATACAACTACTGTAAAGCACTTTGACTTGAAGTTATGTGACTGTTATGGAAATAAATCTGTAGGAGTTACCGTAGGAAGTGTTTTTGCCGTTTGACCTGTGCTAGGATATCTCAAATATAAGTGTTATGATTTGATCTACCTCTTTAAAATATGTTCGAGAGACTCGCTGCGGTCGACTTTCAAGAAAGTCTGAGTGCAAAAAATCACAGGATGTACATTTCATTAAGCAGACATGATCTATTTTTATCTATAGAAGTAGTCGTCTAATGATTAAAGTGAATCCGTGACACAGACAGGCAGACAGTGAGACAGAGTTGTGTAATAAGCCAAGTAATGTGTGTTTGAACTCAAACAGACAAACGCACACACCTCCCTGGTTAAGTCAGGACAACTCCCTGATACTGCGTTAAAGCGTCTGTCAGAGGGCGACTGTGTGCGAGCGTGTTTCATGTCATAAAAAGATCAACAGAGAGAGAGAGGCGCACATAAAGAGGAGACAGAATCCGGTAGAACACAACATTTTAATTAAGTTTCATTTTTGGATTACTTTCATGTGCCATTATGAGTTACATCACACTGTGTGTTTGTGTCTGGCTGTTCGTGTGTGTGTATGTGTGTGTGTGTGTGTCGTTCTATGGGTGTGGTGTGTGTGTGTAATCAACCCCAGCATTAAACTGTATACCAGGCTGCCGTAGGACTTCTCACATTTATGCTTTCTAATTGATTCAGAGTGTGATTTATGTAGCTCTCTGCAGCCACATGTGCTCGCCTGCCCTTAGTTGTGCAACACACACACACACACACACGTGCACACACATGCACACACAGTCACATACACACAAAAGCTCCGAGGTTACTCATCTCTGCAGCACAAGGGACTATTGTAGCGTCTTCATGGCACTTTTAGTGACACAGTCATTCACATTTCCCAGCAGCATATGTGTGTGTGGGTGGTCGTCTCATATTCCATGTAACACTGCCGGCTGCTAAAAATGAAGACGTGACAGGGAAAGTGTGAGTGTGTTAGTGAGAAGTGTGTGTGTGTGTGTGTGTGTGTGTGTGTGTGTGTGTGTGTGTGTGTGTGTGTGTGTGTGTGTGTGTGTGTGTGTGTGTGTGTGTGTGTGTGTGTGTGTGTGTGTGTGTGTTTGGGAAGGGAAGGGCTGCGTCTCAATAATCCAAAGTCACATTCTTTGCTTGGTTGTCACTGCTTTTTGTCATCGGGTGCACTCGTCAAGTCAAAATCAGATTATTTTTTTTGTAGATACACCCATACTGACATTCATCTTATGAATTCCATTTAGTGGTAGAGAGAGGCATGAATTGAGTTGATACACCATCAATCACGGGAGGCGCCTTGAACTGAGTTCGACAGTTTAACATCTCTTTGTATTTTGTTTTTCAAGAAGGGGAAATTCAAAGACAGGGAGGGAGAGGAGACACTTTAGACTTGGGAGCAGTTCACCTGTCTCTTTTGCATGTTGTGGTTTGTGGCAAACCATAAAAGTGGGCTACCATTACGGAGAAGGAAAGGTCGGATTAAGTTGACTACTTGTCTGATTTGGCGATAGCCTAAAGCTGACTTAAAGTAGTTGTGGGTAATGTGGGCAAAACACAGGAGGATCAGACAATTTAAATTGAAACGACTGCTAACAGTATGTATTGATAGGTTAAGACAGATGTGCACTGTTGAAAGCAGATCATAAAAACAGAGATCTCATTTTTGAAATTCCTGCAGGGCTTTAAGGACGTTGACCTCTGTCTGTAAAACGTTTGGGAGGATGAAGCTTTGACTCCCTGGTTCAGTAGAAATGGATTCGTGTAGTAGAAGTTAAGGCTTGGAGTGATTCTTACTTTAAATTAAATCATGTATGTGAGATAAATATGAATGTTGTTTTATTGTAAGAAGTTTCCAGAAATACAGGAAACTTTATTTGACGGTTACACGTCCTGTAAAGTCGGCAACGATCGCTTAATTGCTCGGGAAAACTTTGCGCGCGTTACGTAACAAGTACAGTAAGTCAAAGTTGAACAGGATGTTTTCAACAGACGCTCAACAGTTGGTTATTTGCCTGATCTATTTAAAACCTGTCCGATCGGCTGACTGCTGTTTCTTCCTCTGTCGGAGACGTGACACTGCAACGTGCATAGATCATATTTAACTTTATAATAGAGAGACAATCCTGAGTGATAAACAGTGATACTATAATATTATCCGGGCTTAATCTGAGTCAGTCGAGTTTTACCTTTTCAACTCGTGGGCTGAAATATTTAAGAAAAACAACAACAACTTACACAGTAGCTCCATGTCGTTGTCAAAATAAAGCCCATACACAAGAACAGTGTTGGGAATCGAACCCAGCCCACAATGGGGTGATTCATACATGAGTGTGTGGGAAGTGGACTGTGCCCGGTGGCCTCTTCTAAACCACCTTTAACCACTGAGAGATCCACCCTGGGAAGCAACAAAAAAATAAAAAGGGAAGATTAGTGAGACAGGGATGAGGAGCCCGACACTTTGATTCACAGATCTCCCATCGTC